>PVHP010025749.1:0-25257 GCA_004024765.1 Zapus hudsonius | reverse complement strand
TTAGCGGCACTCGGAAACCACAGCGAGGGGATAATGGCGGGAGCTAGTGAGGGGGGGAGGGCACGGTCCTCTGCTCTGCTGGGGAGCAGAGAGCTGCTGGAGAACCCCTTCTGCTCTGGCCCAGGGGCTGGGGAGGGAGGGGGGCCCGAAATCAGGTCCAGCTGGTGACCAAAGTTTGGATCCCAGCTGAAGAGATCAAACCTTTCCAAAGAGAGTCCTGGTGACGCTGTTACTCGTCCGCCATCTTGCTCCGCCCCCTCCAGGTTCAACATCTTAAAGCAAGCAAGCTCATAATTTAAAAATACAAGTTTTTACCCAGGAAGCTCATTTTCAAGTTCATTATTTGTGCAAATAAATTTCTCCAAGCATACATTTTTATTTGCCTTAAGCCTTTTCAGAACTTTGATCTTTGTGGAAATTACCTGTTTTAGCATAATATCTGTGTAAAAACAGAGTCAATTAATTGATGATAACTTGATAATAGGAATTCATAAAGTTCATCTAAAAGGAGATGTCTAATTCTCAACTTAAAAGTTGTATATTTCATTTTATATTCTCAGTTTAACTAATACTTTTTTATGCTCTCTGTGTGCTTGTTTCCATATGTTGCATGTTACAAATTATTTTTCTACAGTGTGAAAAAGTTATATTCCATTCACTAAGTTTTCAGTGAACTCTTACATGCATAAAGCAAGTGATTTCAGTTTAGAAAGAGATGAACACACCAAAATCTACTATAGATTTTTTTCCCAATTTATGGAAATGCATTCTGACAGAGATTAAGTATGTCCTATAGCAGCATTTCCAAAACATTTCAAATCAGGATACCCACAGAAAGATGATATCTTCCCAGCTACACAGACTAACTGAACAGAGCAATTTTTAAACAGTCTAGGAGACCAGCTTTTCCATGTCTGAAACAGCTTACTTGATTAATATCTCCATAGAGGTGTAACACATTCATTGCAGTTAACTTCATCTTGAACTTCACTTTTACATATAGCTAATATTCCAGTGGCCTCAAAATATCTTATCCTTCCGTCATATTATGAATTTCAGTATATATATATATATATATATATATATATATATATATATATATATATATATATATATATATATGTGTGTGTGTGTGTGTGTGTGTGTATAATGGTTAAATTTTGATGTCAGCTTGACCTTTCAAGTAATCTTGGGTGGGTCTCTGAGATTTTTTACAGGAAGGCAGCCTCTTAGTAGGGGGCAGGATGTAATGAATTTCAAAGAAGCTAGAAGTAAATATCCTTTCCTGCATGGGCAGGGCAAGAATGAAATTCCAGAGACTCAGGAAGCCATTAAATCTAGGATAGGGTTGCGGGACCCCACCCTAGGGCTATATAAAAGGGAAAGAATTCTCTCCTGGCCTCCCTGCTTGTTGGCTGCTGGTGCTTGTTCTTGACTTGCACTCGCATCCTGCTTTCCTACCCTTCCTGGACATCAGAACCCAGTTTCCTCGGCCTCACATCGTGGACTTGAAGAGCAGTCACTCCCAAGGGAGCCATCAGGCCTTCTGGGCTGGATTGGGACTGCTGAGGCCTCCAGCCATGTGGACTGAACAGCTACTGGTTCCTTCACCTGTGGGCCTGCAGACTGCTATTTTTGGACTGTTGTAAACTACCCCCAATAAATTCCCTTTTACTACAATCCATTCTGTCCACTCTGTTTCCTCTAGAGAACCCTGACTAATACAATATATAATCTTTCTTTCTCCATGGTTGCAGACTACTTGGGGAGAAGAAGCATCATCCTCTATGTGTAGTAAGGAAGAATCTCAAAAGAATGCTAATTTAGGTCTATGAGAAACAGACATCATGATCATTTGTACAGCTAAAGTTACTGTGAGAAATCTTCAGCCATATTCAAGAATGCTTTTAATGATGAGGCAGGTCTCATTAGTAAGAGGAAGGCAAAAATGAAAAAAAAATGCATACTATGACACTTTTCTAAAAAAGGTGTTGCCAAGTTGATGAGTAGCCCTCATGACAAAGCTGTATGTCAAGGGTGACTTGCATTCCACAGGAATCAGCTACCTAGTCATGATTTAGAAGCCTAAATTCTCAAGAGTTTATAAAGAAAAAAAAGTAAGATAAAAAATGCTATTCACATTTGATATTTTCTTACATGGGTCTTTATTTTTATAGTTTCATATTTAGGGATATCATTGTTTTTCACTACTTGATGATTGTTACAGCATATGATATGTTTTGTGTCTCTATATATATTGTTTCCTGTTTTAGATGTTTGTTTCTATTCTATTTTGCATTAATTTTAAATTGGGTAGTTGGATTGCAAATAGTATGATTTTTTTCTTGATACAATTGAAATAATCATTCTTATACCAAGCAGGTTTATAAAAATATTCAGTTTCATGCTGGAGAAATGGCTCTGCACTAATATGCTTGCCTGCAAAGCCTAATGATTCAGGTTCAATTCCCCGTTACCCATGTAAAATGATACATACATCTGGAGTTCATTCAGTCCTGGTGCACCTGTTCTCTCTCTGCCTCTCTTTTTTCTATTTCTCTTCATTAATAATCAAGGAGGCACAAAGTAAAGCCACTATGAAATATGACTTCACCGCTGTCAGAATAGTTGTTATCCATATGTTAAAAAATTGTATGTGTCAGGCTGGGGAATGAGCTTTCAATGGTGTAAAATAGTTGCCTAGTTTGCATGAGGTCTTGGGTTCAATTCCCAAGCATGTATAAAACTGACTATGGTAACAAACACCTGTAATCCCAGTTCTCTGGAAGTAGAGTTAGGAGGATCAGGTTTTTAAGATTATCCTTGGATATATATGAAGTTCAAAGCCAGTTTGGGCTACAGCCCAAAAGGGGTGGTGAATATGTGAGGTGCTTTCTGACTTAAAATCATATCCTCAGCACCTACTCAAAAGCCACGCTTGGCAGGATGTGCCTCATCCTAATCCCAGCACGGGGGAACCAGAGATTGGAAAATATCGAGGAATTTCTGGATTATCAGTCTATCTCAAAAAAAGTAAGTATGGAGAGTAAGTTTTGAAAAGACTTGATATCAACTTTCGGCTTCTACATGCACATTGTATATTTACACACATACTTGCAAACATACATGGGCCCACATACATATTCATATATGCATAGAATGCACAAAACTTTGATAATAAAGGTCACAAGTCTTGGTAAGGATATGGAGAAAAGGTAGAAAACATTATCAAGATTTATTAGTCATCATCTTGTTGCCGGGACATAATACCTAACAAAAATCAGCTCTACAGAGGAAAGGTTGATTTAGCTTATAGTTTCAGAGTCCATCGGGTTAGAGAAAGTATGGCAGGTCTCAAGAGGAAGCTGGAGTTATATCATCTTCACAATCAAGAAGCAGAGAATATTGAATACTAGTTCTTAGCCAGTGATCTCCTTTTCATACAGTACAGGGCTCTCCATCAATTAAGGGGATCTTAACAACTCAATCAAATTAATAAAGATAATCACTCATAGGTGATTCTAGTTCCTGTCATATTGATGATCATTATAAAAAATCATAAAGAGTCTCCTCAAAAACACAAAAAGAAATGATATATAATTCAGCAGTCCCAATTCTGGGGAACTATGAAAAAAATGAAAACAGTATGTTGAAGAGATATCTATATTCTCATGTTAATTATAGCCTTTATCATGATAGCCAAAATATGACATCAGTGCTACTGCCCAACAACACATGACTGTTTCAGAAATGTGGAATATGTAGAATACTAGTCAGTCTTAAAACACAAGGAGATCCTATCATTCATAACAACATGGATGAACATTTAATATGCTAAAAGAAATGAACCAGTAACAGGAAGGAACACTTTATGAACTCACTGAAAATTTTAATAGTTTAATTATCAGTTAATTGTTGGGAAGGAGTTGCTTTCCGGGTCTACTACCACATAAATTCCCATGTTTGCTTAGCAAGTTTGTTCATTTATTGGAGCATGTCTTTATGATACAGCTAGGGAGATGATAATTCTGGCTTATCTTTCAATTTCTGCATTCCAACTGCATCAAGGCCAGCATAAATGGACAGCTAACAGCATTCTCAGGTCTTCCTGGAACATGCACACAGACAACTCAGGGCATGTTTCTTCCCCTCTAGATTCTTAGTGATGTATCAATATTTTCAAAGTTTTAAGAGATGTCTTATGCCCTGTCCTTTCCTCCCAAATTGTTTACTTATTGTATATTTTTCCCTATTAGCAATCACCTCTGAAAACTCAAAGTTAAACATTGGTATAAAAATGTTTATTTATTTATGTATTTATTTATTAATAAATATGACAAATACCCCCTGATAAGTAGCATTGATGTGAGCACTAAACTCGTTCTCAGATAGTTGAAATAAAGACAACCCTTGTGATTTGATCTTCCTGGGAATTGCTTATAAGTCAGAAAAAGGAAATCATTATAGTTCTTTTTGTACTGTGTTTATTGTGCTCCCTACAACACTGAAGACACCTCCTACTGGGCTATAAATTAAAATATAGGATTTTGGCAAATTAAGGCACCCTAAATTTTATACTGTTCTTTCAAACATTGAGCCCAGTTTTTTTTTACTTCATTTTACCATGTTAAGACAAGCCTTTTTTTTTTTACAAGTATTTATCCAATTTTTCCAGCACCATTTGTTGAATGTACTATCTCTATGCCAGCAAACATTATTGGCACCTTTGTTGAAGATCAGGTAACTGTAGTTACTTGAACTAAGTGCAGGGTCTTCAATTCTCTTCCACTGGTCTCTTTCTGTTTTTATGCTGGTACCACCTGCAACTACCTCTCCCAGTTATTGGTTCCATCCCAAATTGAGCCATTGATCAGAGACTAATGAGGTCTCAAAAACAAGACAGGCTTCTGTCAAAGCTCTTGGATACCCACCCCAGTCCAAAGGCAAGACCTTAGTGCTGAAGAAATCACAGAGTGTCACATCAAGCGATCCTGCTAGATCCAGAATGGTAACCAGCTCCCAGATGGTAGCATGTGTATCCATGGAAGGTGTGGCATGAGCTGCCAGGGGAAATTGGTCAATGATATTTGTAGAAAGCAGAGACAACTGAAATACAATATAGACAGATGTCACAAGAATGCTAAGCACACTGTTATATGGAAAAGACATGAAAGTCAAGAAATGCTCATCTGTGAAATAGTGGCACTAAACCTAGGAGAGTAATCAAGAACTTACTGATTGGCTAAGAGATGTGCTTAGTGACAAGGAACCCTTAACTGGAACTGGGATCCATGGCAAAATCCTATGAGGACCAAGAACTTGGGCCCCTAGGGGAAATTCCCACTACCATAGAGATTCAGAGAGGCTCCACCCATTAGGAACTAGCCAAAATAGCAATAGTGTCTTATTTAACCTATATTGATCTCACTCTCTGATGGAGATTCTGTTTGTGTAATTCAGAAGGCATTGAGAAAGCAGGGGGCAACTCAGTTCCACCAGCAAGACATTGGATGATGGTTGACATCCTGGCAGGAGACAAACCACACCTGGCTTTCACACAGGGCCTAAATGAAACCTTTTTGTCAAAATATCATGTGACAAGACAAACAGGAGACCAATCATCACAGCAAGTCTGATAACCCATGAAAGGTTAATGGAGACAGACAACAATGATTCCCAAAACAACTCAGGGCAAAGATCCAGAGATACTTACGATCTCAACAACAAAGCAGACTCAAAACTCATCCACCACGACTCAGAGAACTGAGAGGAAGAGGAGGTGGAAAGAACATAAGAGCCATGGTGGGGGAGAATATCCATAGACATTTCCCCCTCAACAACAACACACAAAGGGGGAAGAAAAAAACTGGCTACCTCTGTTGACGTTTATAACCCCCTAACCTATGGAAAGATCCAGTATGTGAATGAGGAAGTACCCCAATGGGTAGGGGACAGAGAGGAGAGATATGGGGACACCTCCACAAGATTTGCTCATACAATGTATATACTTATTCACAATAAAGATATTAAAAAACAGCAATGTGTGTCTCATTTTACCTATACTGATCTCACTCTGCAATTGAGATTCTTTTTGTATTCTTCATAAGGCAGTGAGAGAGCTGTGGTCAGTCCAACTCCAGCATCAAACTACAGGATGATGCCTGACATCCCCACAAGAGATGAACCACCCTGGGCCTATCATGTAGGCCCCAAATGGAACCTTTGAGAAAGTGTCTTGATAAACATGAGACCAATCACAACAGCAAGT
Organism: Zapus hudsonius; assembly: GCA_004024765.1. NCBI lineage: Eukaryota > Metazoa > Chordata > Mammalia > Rodentia > Dipodidae > Zapus > Zapus hudsonius. The sequence continues at coordinate 18,989 of PVHP010025749.1, read as the reverse complement.
AAGAAACACAGGGTAGTTCAAAGAGACTGACACCAATGATATCTAACACAACCCAAAGCAGAAGTCCAGAGACACTTAAGATCTCAACAATAAAACTGACTTAAAACTCAGCCACCATGTCAGGGAAATGAGTGGAAAAGAGGGTGGAAATATTGTTAAGAGCCAGAGTGGGGGATAATATCCAGAGAAATTGCCGCCTTAACAACAACAAAAAAAATACACACAAACTGGCTACTGCTTTTATAATTCATAACCCCCATCCATTGGACATTTCCAGCAATTCCACTGAGGAGGGCCCTCATTGGGTTGGGGGCAGGGAGGAGGGAAACAGCAGTACCATCACAAGACTTTTTCATATAGTGTTCCTAATTGTTAACAATAAATGGAATAATAAAAAAAGAACTCGGGGCTCAGTGAGGTGGCACACACCTTCAATCCCAGAATTTAGAAGGCAAAGGTAGGAAGATCACCATGAGTTCATGAGAGCACCCTCAGACTACATAGTGAATTCCAGGTCAGCCTGGGCTAGAGTGAGACCCTACCTCAATAAACAAAAGCAAACAAACAACAACAAAAATAGAACTCATGCATTTTATTTTTTTAATTATTGCTTTGTGTAGCATGTGTGGTGTAATGTGTGTCACATATACAAAAATATGTGCAGATGCAGCTCATGCAATATGCAGAGGAAAATTTTTGGTGTACCCCCTCCATCAAGCATCAGCATGTTTTCTTCAAATTAAGTCTCTCATTGGTCCCAGAGCTTGCTATTTTCTCCAGCCCCAGTGATTGCCCATTTTCTGCTCTCCACAGAACTGAGGTTATGAATATGTGTGACCATGCCCAATTCTTTAGGCAAGTCCTGTGTCATCAAACAGGCAGTCTCAGGCCCCGACAGGCACTCGTGCTTGTGCAGTAAGCCCTGTTATTTGTTGACTCAACTCTCTAATCTGAGTTTCAAACTTTTTTTTAATAGAATCTTTGGAAATTTCTAAAGATAGGTTCATATCTATCTGGACACCTTTAAGTTTTCTTTCATTTTAGTTGGAGTCTCTGATACAATGTACAGTAGAAGTGATGCAAGATGTCAGCCTTATTCAGAAAAAAACATTCAATATGTCATCATTTAGATAAACTCTATATATGGGATTTGGGGATATTCCATTTATCACCTAAAAAAATTTTCCTTTCCATTTCAAATTTGCTGAGTAAATTTTATGAATATGATGAAATGTTGGATTAAATGGTCTTTCAATAACTACTGAAATAATCAGGGACATTTTCATTTATTAAATTTGAATGGTATAATATGATAGTTGATAAACCAAGCTTGAATTATATATAAAATCTCATATCATAAAGTTGTATAATCATTTTTATGTTGCCATTTGTTGAGGACAGTTGTGACATTATTCAGAAGAGTACTATTCTCTAGGTTTAGACACCTGTGATGTCTTTGTTTGGATGTTTAATCAAGATAATCCTGGCATTGTGGAATCTCTAGGAAATATGTCTTCCTTGCCAATGTTCAAAAAATGTTACAGCCTTAGAGATTGCTTAGAAAGCCTTCTTGATTTCAGTGTTACTTTGTAGGTAGTATAAAAAAATAATATATTCAATTCTATTTTCTGGAACATCTATATTTTATATTTTATGTTGCTTCAATTTTGGTAGTTTGTCTTTTGAAGAAATTGTTCATTTGCTTTATCTAATGTTTCTTTGACAAAAGTCATTCTTTACAATATATGTATATGTATATATATAAATTTCCATATAAAATATGTTATATTAGATTTCTAAGCGATATACCTTCTTTAACTCTTTATTTGGAACATCTATTCGTCTCTCAAAATGTTTGCTTATTTTGATAATGTTTCAAAAATATGTTTAATTTTTTTCTTTTCCTTTAATTTTTAATGAATTTATTTTCAACCTAATATTTATTATTCTTTTTATTGTTCATGATATGTGCTTAATTGACTCTATATGTAATTTCTTATATCATAAAAGCTATTGATAATTAGACCTTTTTCCTTTATCAAGACAAGCTTAATATTATAACTTTAACTCTAGTCATTATATTGTTATAAATTTTATGTCACGTTTCTTTTTTTCTTCATCTCAAATTTTCTTTTCATTTTGTTTTCTTGAGTTAGGGTCTCACTCTGGCCCAGGATGACCTGGAAATCATTCTGTAGTTCCAGGCTGATCTCAAAGTCACAGTGATCCTCCAATCTCTGAGTTCTGGGATTAAAGATGTGTGCCACCATGCTTGGCCATTTCAGATTTTTTTAATAAATGTAAAATTAAAGTAACATACAATTAAGTAACCATTTATTCAAAGAAACAATACATGTCATAGTAAATATATTTAATAATGCATTTTATCCACTCAAATTCCTTTCTTTTATTTTCAAATCTTTTTTTCTTTCAATTCTTTAAGCTTTGTTTTCATTTTATACATTTAAGTGCAAAGTTTATGTGCCTTCTTTTGCTTATAGTTTTTTATTTAATGTGAGAAACACATTCAAATGCAGGCAGGTACAAATGTGTCTTTTCTTTAATTTTTGTGTCCTTGGTGCCTTTCCTTCATTCAGAAATGGCAGTCTGATTAGGGTCTTCTCTATTCTGTCTTGAGCATGCACAATCTTCCACAAGTATGTAGCTTTTTAAACTCATCCAGATATTTGAAAATTTCCCAAAACTCTTCCTGACACTGTTATTTTTGTAATTCATATATAATGTTTAGTTTGTCTCCAGGTTAGTTGTTTGCTTAAACCAAAATTTCCATATCAGGTTTGCTGTGACTGGACTTTCTGGATAGCTGGCTATTTTCCCTCAATTGTCTTGCTAATATTTTCTACAAGAGTTTTCATCAACAATCTCCTCCAAACCCAAATCTCTGCCTCATATAAAATTCGTCCTTTAATAATAAGACTAATTTTTTTCCCAACCAGTCACACTGGTAAAGCCAACAAAATATGAATATAAATTGGTTCCTTCATCAGTCTAAAATGGCATAGGTTAATATATTTCATACCAATGTTTCAGCTGTTTTTTAATATAAAACATTTTTTAAATCATTGTATGATTTTGTTAAATATGCAGAATTCGGGTTCCAGAAATAATTACCTTTGACAGTTTGCCCAGTTTCATCACCGATTTGGGGATGTTCATTATCAATCTTCTCACTCACTTGTTTTCAAAGATGATCTCTGACAATTCTAGTAGTTTTGCTATGTGACACTTTTTTAATCTCAAATACCCTATACATATTCTATTATGTATGACTCACCAGTAAATTTTAAAAGTAGCTTGGCTTTCTTTATATTTTAAAATCATTCCATGCTCCTGCCCCATCATGAAACCAATTGACCATCAGGCCTGGGTCTCCTTTCCAATGCCACAATTATTCTAGAGCTTTCTTTTATAACCCTCACTTGTATCAGGTCACATTATGACCCCAAGATGTTAATTCATGATTCCATCGATTTAGAGTCATTTATCACATCCATTATATTTCCTCATCTATGAAAATGCAGGATGAAATTGTTACATCTGGGAAACTGCAGTTTACAAACTTAGAGACAGGTAATATTCTATTTTTCTCACACAACATTGATATCATTGCAAATATATCACATATCTGCCTCATATGGATAACTTTTCTAACTGTCTATGACTTACTTTGGAATAAGCACTATTTTATGTTTTAATTCCCATTACTATGAAACTGGTTAGTACATAATAAGTAATTAGTAACCTCTGAAATGCACTGAACTTCAGCTGAAACAATGTGTAGAAGAAATACATAACAGCAAATCCAGAACTCATCAAAATCACTTTCAATTGTAAATGATGTCTACTTTATTATATGTAAATAATAATCATGAATCCATCAACAATACAATAGTCTCCTCTAATTGAATTGCCAAAATGAACCAGGTGTGGAAAAGATACATTGTTCATGTTCTCATTTTATCTTCACAACAATTATGAGGCATGCCCGTATTTTTATGTTCTTCAGTTTTGGATCAAGGCCATCTGAATGTGAGATGTAATCAGCATACATTTTATACTTAATAATATTACTTTCACTCTTTTTCACATTTCTATGCATAATATTCTTTGGATAGACTCTCCAAGTATATGTCCTTCCAAATGTCTTTATAAATCTTCTATAGTTCTCACTTTCTACAGACTTGATAAAGTAGGTAGGTAGATCTTTTTGCTTTTAATTAGTAGAAAAGAAAATGGGCAACATGTTTATATTTACAAGTTTAAGCCTGGATATATGTTTCATCAGAGCTTTTTTAGAATTAATTGGTAGAAGATGCAATTTCAGTTGTTTTAAGAATGAAGCAGTGTTATGAATTCATATATGTTTTAGAAAAATAACCTTCAATAATATATATGTATTTTTTAATTTGGAGATGTTAAAATCAGTAATTTATTAAGAATTGTTACCATTTTTCTTCCCCCAGCTTCCTCAGGTTGAAAATTATGGTTTTGGACTAAATCATCTAACGTCCCTTTGAGGTCTAATAATCAGTGAGTTCTTAGTATATAAATATGCTTGTTAAATAATCAATTGTTATATGTATTTTGTCACAAAAGTCTCAAACAGTTTTCTCTAAATATCACATTAGCTTGCCTTTGCCTTGCCTTTCCTTTAAAAAAATTAGACATCAACAATCACAGAGATTCTGACATCATGTTTTTTACTCCAGTCTCATGGTTATCCATTTTCTGTATAGCATTCCTTTGATAAAATTTCCTCAGAAGAAAATGAACTGATTCAGAAAAAAAACCAAACTACTCAATCTCCAAATTCTTTTCCGATATTACTTGAATAAAGCTTTGTGGAACATTGATTACCATTCCATATAAATACTATAAATTTCGTATCCTGGAAGTATTGTATATACCTATTCCAATTCCTAGAGAGTCCTTCTCTTTCTCCTCTCTCCCTTCTCCCTTTCCTTCTTTCTTCACCCTTCTTGTCCCCTGCATAGTGTTTCCATAGAAACACTAATGACCTCAATTTATGTTAGTTCACCACCTCCATATCAATATGCAGTAATCCTGAGTATGCTGATCCATAAAAACATGTATTGTTGCTAGAAGGCCATTTTACTAGCCAAATAAGTGATGCTAAGAATAGAAGGAGTCAGGCAAATGAGACAAAACAAAACGTATTATAATTATGGCATCGCAATGTGATGGAGGATGACAAACTGTGGGAAAATGCTCTAATGGGATTTGAGAGAATCAGTTGAAAATAATAGTAATAATGTATTCCTGGTTGGCTTTAAGTACCCAGTGCATTTTTTTAGTAGTTCAGATCAGATTACAACAATGGGATTTTTGCTTACTGCATATCTTCCTAAGAATCTTCATAAAATATTCTTACTCAGATCCATGATCTATTGCACATGAAAGCAGCAATGAAGTTATGCATTTACCATGAGAAAGGAAAGTACACCAAATACTAAACCACATTAATATAAGGATATTTTTCCTTAAATTTGTAAGCATGAAGTTAGTTACAATATTTACAATATTTGCTATAATACACACATATATATATGTGATCTTTGAATTTATTTTATGAGAAGAGCAGAATCATTTCTCTTATTTATCATCACAAGAAACAACCCTGTTTTTTATTTCTCCTCTTATAAACTTTTTCAGTTATATATCTTCATGGAGCTTTACTTTGTATACTCACATAAGCAGATAAAATAACAATATGCAATCTCTCATTACATTTATAAAACATCAGAAATCTACCTAAAACTCTGAAATGTAAGTAAAAGCAGGAAATTTTTAAAAGGTAGTGAAAATTTTGAGACTCATCCAGAAGCCTGCAGCTCTCATTTGTTTTATTTCCTCATGACATTTCTTTGCAGATAGACCTTATTGTGAATCAAAAAAAATGCCTGTTATGGATTAAGTGCTTAAAACATAATTAGAAGATCCAAGTTTGTGGCCAAGAAGAAAAGGCAAAGAACCACTTTGGGACCATTGCATGATAGGCACATCCCTGAACAGACATAAAAGATGTCCTTTAATTCTGTATATGAATTTCAAAACTCAATGAAACCCCTGTTTTATAAATGCCTAGTAAATAAGAATTGAAAACAGAACTTCAAATGGTTAGAGAAATTAGATGAAACATAAACTGCCAAACAGAATTCATTAAATCCCTGAGATTCAAATGCATAAGGAAAACCTAAACTAGGAGAGCAACAGCTTTGAGAAAACTATTGACATCTGAATGAAGACAAAATATACTCATGTTTTAAACCAATAGAATTTTCAATTAAAAACCAAATATTCTAAAAGATAATGATTGGAATCTGGCTATACTTAACACACTATTTGGTGGAATTTCCTGAAGTAAGACAAATGAAAATCTAGGGAAAAATATTGATATATAATGAAGGAGGAAAAGAAGAGCAGGCAGTTGGGCTCAAAGGAGAATATGGATGCCACCTTGCCTGCCTGTCAGGACTCAAAGCTATGGCTGGTCCAGTCTCATCAAAGATGACTGCAAACATAACCTCAGCAACATCTTCCTGCTTCTTCATCAGCCTAGCGCACCTGGGTTACTGACCCCTCCAGTGCACCAACCAATTGGGTTTCTCCATTTAACACCTAAGTCTGGTAATGAGGCTCATCCTATTTGTCCATTGGTAATCCATAAATAGACATGTACTTATATATAAATATTTTGGACCCTTTTCATTGCCATGGTGCCTGACACTCTCCTGGTAATTATATTGGTAAACTCTTTCTCTCTCCAGCCTGCTTGTGACATGGGAGGATTTCTCATGGGACTGGGTATGCTCCTGCTTTCTTTCTATATGTATTTTGTTCCTGAGTGTTTTCTTGTTTTACTATATGTGTAATTTTTCTTTAAGCCCTGAGCCCTTGGCTATCCAGTTTCTTATTCATTTTGACCCCCCACCCCACACCATATGAGTGTGAGGGAGAAGGGGATATCTTGGCTTGGGCTCTTATGCTTTGTTTTCCATGTGTGTATGTATCTTATTCACAGGGTTTTCCACCTCTGGAAGATTTCTCCATGAAGGTGATTCTCTCCCTTCTCTCCTCTCCTGTTGTGCAAGGAAGAAAATTCCCTTCTGTCTTGAATCTTTCAGCTACCCTTCAACCTGGATCCCAATTCTCACTAAAATAAACCTCATTCTACGGCCATACCACCCTGAACCTGCCCGATCTCATCTAAAATAAACCTCATACTTCATAATTTACCATTTTTGGAGCCTGTTTGTTTTCATCTCTTTACTAATTTCGATAAAAACCCAAAACCCTTAGGCCTGGGATCACTTGCATCTTTATGGCAACTAATCCCTCAATGGATGTAAAATACTGCATCAATATCATGTTTAAGATAATCAGATATGTAAAGTATAAGCAGAAACTATATAGGGGCTATTATTGTATTTATATTATTTCAGAAAATTTTATATGATATAAATAAGAAGATAGACATTTTCTTGAGGGACAGGAAAAAAAGAAATGAATGAAATATTAGGGAAAGAAAAAACCTGAGAATGAATGAAATGTTAATTTTGAAACTCAACAAATCAAAAAAGTATACCCTAAAATAGAAATCTAAACTATGGGTTCAATATTAAAATGGAAAATTACTTTCAGAAGCAAACTCTATAGTATTATAGTATTACTTGTTGGGGCTTCTACTGAATGTAAACACACACACACACACACACACACACACACACACACACATATATATGATGGGATAAACAAAAGTATGCTACTCAATAAATGCCCCTGCTTGTTTAATCTTAACCTAGAGTGGAACAGTATTAAATGTAAGTAGATTCTGAACAATTTGGCATTCACATTATAATCACTACATTAATCACAAAGCACTAAAAGAGAAATTGAATGTTAAAAATAATTGGAAAAAAGAGGAATAAAAATAGAAAAGATAGGTAGAAAATAATGATAAAAATAGAATATGGTACATATATGCAATAGAATTTTATTCAGCTCTTAAGTACAGTGAAACTATAACTTGCATGAAAATTGATGAAGCTGGAAAATATTAAGTGAGGTTACCCAAGATCAGAAAGATAAACATTACATGCTCTCTCTCTCATAGCTTATATTTTAAAAAATATTTATTATCAATAATTAGATAAATTGTATGTATAAATTGTATTGTATTATGCAGGACTGTGTATCAGACAACTCAATGAGAAGAGACATGATAAAAGAATGATTAATGCATGTATGGAAATGTAACAGTTAAGCCTATGACTTTTCCAATTAGAATAGCTTAATTATCATGATAAAGCAAATTATTATTAAATTGTGAAATCATGTGCAAGAAAAATTGATACGTGAAACTGTACACCATGTATATTTAAAATTTGTGAATTTTTTTTAATTTCACCATTTTTATGGATCAAGAATTCATGAGTGAGTTACTTGCTGATTGTAGTTCATGATCATATATTTGCAGTAGAGATGGCCAGAACAATTATCTAGAACTTCAACTTAAACAGGAGGCTCTACTTATCAGATGTTTCACTAAGGGAACTGCTGACAAAAAATTGCAGTTCTTTTGCAGGTTATTGTTCAGAATCTTCATTTACTAGGCTTATAAGCTGCATCTAATCTACATTTGAGTGTTGTAACAATAGAAATGATGCCTTTCCCCAGTGTTAATAATTTAAGGGAAATCAACAGAGGAATCTCCACATATGTTATGTGTGTTATAGGACATAGTCTCTCACTTTCCTCATATTACCCTTATTACAAGTATCTCTGTGAGTATACTACTGTCTCAATAGGAGGAAAATTAAGCTTGGACATTAAAAGAATTGTTATTAACAACTATATGAAAATATATTTAAAATACCACACCAGATACAATTTGTTTAATGGGGGAAGGTAGCTATTACATATGAAACCAACATGTGACTCCTTCCATCTGTCTCTACAAGGGTCACAACCTCACCTGTCATGGAAAGAAGAAGTTGTACTGTACAGATCTCTCCTTATTCCTAACCATTCATATTCTGCTTCTCTCAACATTATACATTTGAATGATTTTCTTTTGTGTTCCTTCTTTTTTCTGTAAAATAAATATCTGTCAGGAAGCTCTGGACATGTATGGACAGCCTTGGATTTCTATTGAATGACAATTTTCAACTAGCTTAGAATAAGTTTCTCAAAACTTCTTGGGGAATAGAAACATTATTATTCTTCTGGCTGTGGAATTACCAATTAAGTACTGACAGAATTTCATTAGGAAAACTATTTGTTTCAATTCTCGTGAGACTTTAACAATTATTTGTTTATTAGTAAAAGGGCATAGTGATAAACTACATTATTTTTCATATTAATTTTCTAATTACCATATAACAAAATAGTTTTAAAAACATTTGATTGACAACTTCCACAAATATAAAGAAAATACCATCATCATAATCCACCACCACTTAAACGTTTACCCTTCCAAAATCTGCCCTCCACTGAATCCCTTCTTTTCATCTAGTCTCTCTTCTATTTTGATATCATCATTTTTCCTCCTATTATGCAGGTCCTGTTTTCCTCCTATTACACAGATCAGCCACTGTGTATCAGCCACTGTGAGGTCAAACTACCAAGGCCAATTTGTGTGTGAAAGACTGTATTGTAAGCAGTTCTATCCTTCCTTTGACTCTTATATTCTTTCTACCACCTCTACTGCAATGGACCCTGAACCATGTAAAGCATGATTAAGATGTTCCCTGAGTGCTGAACACACCCATGCCCCTTCTTCTAAACATTTTGGTGAATTTTGAGTAACCCCAGTGGTACTGCAATTTGAAAAGAGAATTTTCTCTAACCAAAAATGAGAGTAGCACTAACATATGGTCAAAAACAGTTTTTAGAGGACAGTGACTGTAGTCAGCTCATGTTGCTGGGATGAACCTCCAAACCAGGCACAGTTTATTGGAAGAATGGGATTGTTTTGAACCTTACAGATCCAGGAGAAGGTCCATTGATGGCAGAAAAAGCTGACTCCCTTTCACAGATGCAAGCAGAGAGAGAAACCACCACCAGTATGCCAGCATGCCAGCATCACAAACAAGCAGCAGGAACCTGTAGCACCAGGAACCCTAGGACTTACTCTTTGTACATTAGGCTGCAAAATCATATCTACTCCCAACACACCTTGGGACTGGACTTCAGGATCCACCCACATTGACAAACCTTCCAGCCAGACAGCTAGAAATCAAGTTTTAATAAAAGACATGAGTCTATTGGGGGAAATAGATTCAATCTACCAGAACATTTTTGTTGACATAATATATAATAATTTAATTTAATATAATAATATTATATATATATATATATATGTAGTCAAACAACAGTAAAATTTTCTTCTAAGGAATTATGACCTAACAAGTCACAGACTTTTTTTTAAATATATATTTATTGTCCATAATGAGTTACATTATTTAGTGGGCAAACCATGCGTTGTTATCCCGACTTCCCCAATTCCCCCCCTCCCCATCCCTGATCAGTTGGATATCCTCCTCCGTGGGCTGTCTGTATTAGTCCTTGTGGCAAGGGATCCTGTATATCCTAGTACTCAGCCCGGTCTTCCTGGACTTTGATTAGGTTTTCAGTATTGTCAAGGAATTACTTACCATGGAGCAGGCCTCAAGTCTAATTAAGGAGCAATTGGTTTCCCCATAAAAGACAAGCCAACATTATACCAGTTGGTGAATTTGATCTCTATAGCCAGCCATAAAGCTTGCAGGGTCAACGGATATATAATATTGTAGGTGACATTTCTCCCTTAACAGGCTACATAGATCATTTCAGCATCCTGACAGCTAGTCAACAAGGAAGGGGCTTCCAGCTTAGCTCCAGCTTGATTTCTCAGGAACCTGCAGACCAAACATGGGAAGTCTTCAAAAATAGGATCTTGACATCCAATTCTATTTGGTAACCAAGAGATTTTGCAATAGTATGTAAGGTTTTGGGAGCACAACTCACTGGAATGTATTCCACCTCTAGCACTAAAATTTTGTAATAACAATCTATGGCTTCTGAGCACAGCATTATTGACACAAGTTACTTCTACCCAAATTCATATATATATATATATATATATATATATATATATATATATATATATATATATATATATATATATCAAGGTAGGGTCTCACTCTAGCCCAGTCTGACCTGGAATTCACTATTTACTCTCAGGGTGGCCTAGATCTCATGGCGATAATCCTACCTCTGCCTCCCAAATTCTGGGACTAAAGCCGTGCAACACCATGCCTGGAAAATTCTGTCTTTTAAACATAATGTTATTAACAAGTAAAGAAGTGGCTTTCCATATCATTCATTCATAAACCATAAGTTTCTATTAAACCTGTGTGATGGTTTGATCCATGTGTCCCCCACAAACAATGGTATTCTGAAAGCTTGATCCCCAGCTGATGGTCATTGTGGAATTGGAATCTTGTTGGAGCTGTGTTTGGGGGCTGGTTTGTGGGGGTTATAATTGGCTTCCCCTTGCCAGTTTTTGCACACCTTTCTGCCAGTGTTGTGATTGAGGTGATTGTCCACCTTCTCTGCTGGTGCCTTCATTTTTCTGTGTCATGAGCTTTCCTTCAAGTCTGTAAGCCAAAAAAAAAAAAAAAAAACAAAAAAACATTCTTCCCATGTATTGTTTTTAGGTCGGGTTATTTCCTGCATAGCAAAAAGAAAGCTGAATGTAAAAACTTTTGTACCAGGTCCAGTCTGTTGTTGCTGCTGGAACCCTGATTCTTTGGCTTTGGCCTTTTGGAACTGATTTGCAGGAGGAATGAGGAAGGATATGAAACCTTTTCCTAAGAGGTGCCTTGTAGTTCTATACGTACAGATTCATGGATCATTCTTGAAATACCTGAATGCAGTCAGAACAATGGACTATAGAAAAAGTTTGTCATGACTGGTCTGCAGGCAGTTTTGGTGAGAGTCTTGCTGTGTTTTGCCTGCCTGCGTCCTGAGAACTTTTACAGGGTTGCATGGCATAAAAATGGACTGGTGCAAGCAGATGGAAATGGCACAGAAAGAAATGAAATCTTTAGGCCAAATTTGCTGCCTATTCAGCTACAATTGATTGAGAGATTACAACCATTGAGATTAGGCCAGTGATCTGCATTGAACTGAACTAAGGCATGTGAAGATGACTATAAAACCCAAAACCCCACCAATAATAAAACATCTCCTCCATCAAGGCTCTTCCTCCCAAATTACCCACTAGCTGAGTATCCAATATAGAAAGAACATAAAATAATGTAGAACTCTGACCCAAAACACCACATGCTATAATTTTCCAATTTCCCAACCTAGGCCAATTGATACATATTAGACATATATTTGCTTTACCTTCTAATAACAACACAAAATTTAGGGATATATTTTATATTGCTTCATTTCCATTTTACATACTCTATATCCTTTGTACAGAATCTAGAATAATATTGCTTCATTTTTAGTAATAGGAGAAACACCTTGTTTCTAACCCATCTTGTTTTTCTTTGTGATAGAAGCCGAATAAACAGAAAACTGATGACATATTAAATCCTGGTGACTACCTATATACATATATGGCTATTATCACCCCAAAAATATGCAATTAGATTCATTTCACTATCATGTGGGCCATTTATTTTAAATGCAGGAAAATAGCTTAATGGTAAAATTCACATTTATTTTAGAGAGATATCTTTTTTTTCCTGCTGTTCACTAGTTTTATACTTTTTTGCATCAAAACATATTTTCAATGATAGTAGGTAAAATATTATTCTCTGTGAAAAATAAAAGGTTTGCTCTCTCTTTCTCTTCATAAAATAAGTGTGAGAGGTAGGTCTCAGCTTGTGATGTAATAATATGATTTTAATCCCAGAGAAATAGTCTAGAGTTGCTAATTGGGGTGGAATTTAAACAAAGAATTAATTCACTACATTCATGTATATTGTAAGTTTCCATTAAGAATTAGAATTTCTAAGGAAATCCCATAGTGTGAGTGAGAATAATGTAAAGTCTGGAGTCACACAAGGAAGTATTTACCAGATTAATCTCACACTTGTGATAACTAATTCCACAGCTAACTTTGTATATGCATGTCTCCTGGCTTTCATTCTGTCCTTTATACAAATCATGGCAATGCTGTTAGCAAGGTGACAGGCAGAGACATGAGAGAAAGTGAAGTTTTTCCTGTTTTGTCTCTCTAGTTCTGGAACTTACAAAGTATAAGTAGATGTGTTTCTTTCACGAATTTCCCTCTTCTGGGATTTTTTGTTTGTTTGTTTACTTCCTTTGGTGTGGCAGTGAATAAGGGATCTTAGATTCTAATTACAAACCCATATGATTTTAATGAACCTTGAATACTTTTCTAAAATAACTTGTACATTATTTGAAAATGTTTCTTATACTCCTATTCTGTGTTAAAGTGCTTGCTACCAAAACCTGATTGCTTGGGTTCAATTCCCCAGTACCCACATAAACCCAGATGCTCAAAGTTGCTTGTGCATCAGGAGTTTATTTGCAGTGTCAAGAGTCTCTGGCATGACCACTCACCCCCTCCTTGCAAAAAAAATAAATAAAAGTATTTTTAGGCATTGTACTTCATCAGAATATCCACAGAAAATTGTACAAGGAAAATATGAAACACAATCAACAACATTAAGAATTCTTTAGAGAAAGACCAAAGCTGTGGGTGAGAGAGATTTACAATAGCCCTGTTTCGAATTCTAAATAAAGTTTATAAATTAGATTTTAAAAGAGACTCTTAAACTTTCACTTTGAGAGATTCAGTTTTCTGACTTGTCAAAAACCTGACAAAAATAAAAATTATCCAATACTAACACCAAATATAATGAAAACGTGCATTGTGCATTGTTACAAAAGTGGGCACAGTTTTAAATGTTCTAATGTCCTCACCTGAGTAGAAGTCATATACAGAATAAGGATAAAGTATTTTTCTTTTTCTTTTTTTTTCTTTGAAATAGTTTCATGTAGTTCAGACTAGCCTCACATTCACTTTTTATTGGAGTTTGTCACGAACTCTTGTAGTGATTTTATTCAGGAGTCCTCCATAAACTTAATGTGTTCTTAATGCTTGATCCCCAGCTGATAGCAGTTTTAGAATTGGAACCTTGTTGGAGGTGAGTTTTGGGGGACAGGTTTAAGGGAGTTATAGCCAGCTTCCCCTTGCCAGCTTTTGTCACACCTTCCTGCCTGCCTTTGTTTGCAGTTCTTTGGTGGAAGACATGTCCACCCTCTGGTCATGCTGTTGTTTTCCCTGCCACCATGAAGCTACCTCTCGAGTCACCTCTCGAGTCTGTTAGCCAAAATAAACCTAATCCTCCACAAGTTGCTTTTTGGTCAGGTTCTTTCCTAAGAAGCAATGCGAAAATTTGACTACAACAACTATTGATTCTACTCCCTCTATATTTTAATTACTGGGATAGGAAGTGTGCAATAGGTGCATGGATGGATAAATGATTTTAAATTATAACTCGTTAGAAAAGTAAGAAAGTACAAAATGTTTTATTGATCAATTTATATATAACATTACAGAAATATAAGATATGTTTAAGTAAACTAAAATGTATACGAGAGAACCCTTTACTAAATAATAAGAAATGCACTTGATAAAATATTTAAAATTATTGAATTGTCCTGTGCTTTAAAAATAAACCCTGAAATGTTAACAGATAAAAAACACCATTAAGCTTTCTCTCTCTCTGTATTTGTGTGGTAAGATGAGAATACATTTGTATATATGTGTGTTCAGATGTTTGTACCCTGTGCAAACAAGTTCAAGGCTGGATGAGAATTTTGGGTGTCCTATTCTGCTCATCTGCGTGTTTCCTTGAGACTGACTCACTAAATCTGGTGCTGCCATTCTGTCTCACTAGCTGACCAGGAAGCCCCAGCAGTTCTCCCCTCTCTGCTTCACACAGGACTGGGGATAGAAGAATGTGAGGCCACATCCTATATGTAGGTTTTGGGTAATCAAACTCAGAGTGAATCGGTCCCTCCTTGTGTTTCAAGTGGCAAGTGATCATAAGTGCTGACATATCTCCTCTGGCACAGTATTTATGTTTAAATGAAGTAAAATTTGAACTTTTCAAATAAATGTTCCCATTGTTATAGTAGCAGTTTGTTCACTAATTTAGAAGAAATATTGTCTACAACACAATAAAATGGAATCATACATTTCATCTACAATGGTTACAATACTACTTTTTAAAGAGGAACTGTTCAGTGAGAATAGGAATGTGTGTGTGCCCTAGAGAGCTCAAGATTATGACCTGAAACAAAATGCAAGCAACATCCAATCCTATGTAACATACTTCAAAAGGAACAAAACAAACAGTGTGAGACGATATAGGAAGCCACTGGTGTAGCAGGAAATCATCCACATAGATTTTCTGGAATATGTAATAATGATTAAATGACAAATACTGCCAGTGCATGACTTTGGACTTCATGTACATGTGATAATATGCATCATTAAACATTTCACCAACAAAAGATTTGTGGGAGTTAAAGACAAAAAGCCAACTAAAACAGATCCCCCTAAAGAGAATGTGTTTTCCACTTGTTGTAGTCATCTTTCTCATTGCTGAACAAAGAAGAACCCAACCAAAGAAGCTTGTGAAAAAAGGGTTTATTTTTGGTTTACAGGTTCACGGGGAAGTTCCATCATGGCAGAGTAAATGGTAGCATTAGCAGAGGGTAGACATCACAGCTGCCTCAACACTCCAAACAGTGGAGGGAAATGAACTGTCCAGTTATTGAAGATGGTTTGTATGCTTGCTTTCATTTTCTTCTTGCAATATATCCTCACTCTCCTCTCATTCAGTTTTATGAGCAGCTTCCATTTCATCTCATTCTTTTTATTCATTTTTACCAGCCCGAATTTCTTTCCCATCAGTAGTTTCATCATGACATGTTTGGATTATGTTTAGTTTTTGCCTAAAGATCTATGAGATCATCTGACCCAAATGTTGAAGGAAACACAGCCCCTTCTTTCTCATATGCCCTCTTCTTTCCTTCCTTCCTCCCTCTGATGCCATCATAGGCATACATGGGTGCACACCTCTTTACATCAGAATGAATTTATTCTCCAAACCATCAATGTATACTGTGATAAAAATAATTTAATACAGGAATGAATATTTATTTCTGAGCAGGCAGAAAGGGAAGGGAAGGGAAGGGAAGGAAGGGAAGAAGAGGAGAGGGAATGGAGGGGATGGGAAACTCTGGAAAAAATAGTGAGAAATTATCACTAGTATTTTGTTTTTTGGAATAAAGACTGGGACAGTCATCATACTGAGCTAAACATACTGTTATCATATGGCCTAAAAATTTCACCCTTAATAATGTAACACATTATGGACAATAAATATATATTAAAAAAAATTTCACCCTTAAGCATCTATTTCACAGAAATGAAAATCTAGATTCACAGAAAAACAGAGCAGTTGGGAAAATTGGCACAGGTATATAAATCCACCTATACTGAAGACTGACACAGGAGGATCACCAATTTCAAGGTTTGCATGGAGAACACTGAGAAAACCTGTCTCTAAATAAAAAAATAAATGAAAATTGTGGAGAGTATTTGATCCATAATATAAATAAATACATAAATAAGTAAAAGCCACCCTTACACAGTGATATATATATATTTGCTTTATTTGTAATTGTCTACATTTAGCACAGCCAAGATATCTATGTTGTTATAATTAAAGTGTCATCTCGACTGTATTAATGAACAGATAGAAAATCATAGGCATTAATGTTCTGTGTGTGTATGAGGGTGTTTTTTAGAGAACATTAACATGTGAGTCCATTGAGTGAATGTCAAAGATCCTCCAGCAGTGTTAGCATGCACCATCAAACCGACCTCACCCCTAAATAGAATGAAAATTGAAAGAGATTTTCAACTCTTTCATGGAACTGACACATTCTGCTCCTTTTGAGCTTGGACATCAGCACTCCAGGTTTGCAGGACCTTAGAGTATAGAAGAAATATCAGCATTCCCTGTGGCTTATAGGCCTTCAGCCTCATACAGTGCTATACAATTTTTTGTTTCTGGTTAAAATGATTTTATACGTGGCTTTGGGGCCTTGGGAAATGGCTCAGTGCTTTCTGAGTTTGATCTCCAGCACTTATGTAGAAATCTTACAATCTATGTTTTCATGAGGCTGTGGCAGGAGAACTTTGAGTTCATGTCTGTCCTGAGCTTCACAGTAATATACTATGTCACAAAAATGAAGAATAAATATATTATTGAACTATGGATCACCAAATAATGAAATGCTACCTGTAAAGTAAAATTTGATGTGTTAATCAGTATATTCCAATTAAATAGTAAAATGCTAAAATAGTCAAGCTCATTTTGTCAAAAAATAAGATAAAGAAACTTGAACCTACTAGGCATCATTATATTATGAAACCATAATAATTAAATATGTTTTATTTATACATGTATAGAAAATTAAACAATTATCATAAAGTAAAGATTACAAACTGATGTTTGTATGCTCCTATAGATGTACTAAGTTAACCAGTAGATAGGGGCTGTTAGTTACAAATGGTATAACTAATTATCTGCATGAAAATCTTTGTTAGTTTTCCACATAATGGTGATTCTAATTAGGTGACCCCAACAATAAAAGTGAAGGTCTAAAGGGTCAATTACATTAAGTGCCTATCCTTAAGATCCAGGGGAAAAAAGTTTTTTCTTAAGCAATAACAATAAACAGAAACCATAAACAAACAACTTTGAGATAATATAGAATTATGTAATAAAGTTTAAATCCTCTTAAGATGAAACCATAGTGTACAAAGCACATTTCAGAAATTTAAAGGACATATTTCTGATTCATAAGGCTAGAAAAGGATTGGTCTCTATGAAACTGATTAATGATTATGTATGGAGAAGAAGAAACATGATCTAATACCATTCTTGGGAAAGCTTAGATGTTTAATAAAGTGCTGAAAAAATAAAAGCCAAAAATCAATATAAGATGCTTAAATTCTTTAATAATCATATAATTTAATTAAAATCAATTCACCCCAGTAATTAAAAGTACCATTAAGAATACCCACACTGCTATAAATATATCTCCAGGAGAAGACAAAGGGCTAATGGGCTAGTGACACACTTTTGTACAATTCTTTACAAAGAACCAGGCCAAGGAGGCGCCATACAGGTTCTGGATGCATCTGTAAGCAGCGGCCATTAGAGGAACTTATAAGCACTGGTCCTGGCCAGGGCATCTAAACCTGGTAAAGCTGAAGCCATGTGAGGAGAGCTACGTGTAGCAAGGTGAGTACTCACACTAGATGAGGATATGAGAAAAAAAATTATATAAACAGATTATTTTCTATAAACAGCAACCATGACAAAATGCCATAGAAGCCCTAAGGTAGTCCACTGAAAGTCATAAGCAACAGCCAAGGTGGAGGAGGACCAGGGTGCAGAGGGAGGGACTGTGGTTCTGTCATGCAGTCAGCTGGAGGGAGACTAGAGAGCTGTGGATCCTGCAAAGATCCCTACATCCCAGTGAAGGGACTGGCTCCAAGGTTCTTACCAAGTACAAAAGTTTATCATTTTACAGCAATTGACATCAATATTAAAATAAAAGCCAGTTTTGTCTTATCATCAAAAATAGACCCTGTATGAAAGAAACCCTAGGGAAATCAGTGAATCAAGAAATACAGGGCCAAAGATAGCATCTTCAACAAATGGTGCTGGAGGACTTGGATAAACACGTGTAAAAAAATGAAATTAGACCCACTCCTTTCACCGTGCACAAAAATCAACTCCAAATGGATCAGAGATCTTAATATAAACCCGGTAACCCTGAATACCCTGGAAGAAAAAATTGGAGGTACTCTGCATGAAATAGGAGTGGGA
>PVHP010025748.1:0-25239 GCA_004024765.1 Zapus hudsonius | reverse complement strand
GAAATGCTCAGTGCAGAGAGAATTGCATTTGGAGGCTTGGCTTGTGAATTTTCTAAGGGGAAGGAGAGACTGCAGAAAACTTTGATAGAAGTGTGTGCCTGGGCCAAGGGGTGGATGCGTCCTATTGCCCATGCCCAGAGAGTTTGACCAAGGCTGAACTTAAGAAATGGACTGTATGCTTGGCTATGGATATGGGACTAAGATTTAAGATTTGAAGTTGGAAAAACCTCAAAGCAAGTTAATTTACTGGCCCAGAGACTGGCTTTTGTTTATGGCCCAACTGCTTTACATTAATGGAGAGATGCCTGAGGTGTTTCCACCCAAGAAGGACAAAAAGATGGACTGTGCAAACTCTTTGGAAAGGAAATCACTGAAAGAAAGGAATCTGCTCTTCAAGGTCATGTTTATTTTGTCCCTGAATTAACAACATGGCTGTGTCCTGCATACCTGGTACTGCCTTTGGAAGCATGAGGAATGCATGCGTGGAGTGGGTCGTGAAGTGCACATGGTTCCAGGAGCCGCTGCTGAGATGCGGTATTTGGAACAGGGCGTGGAGTCCCTGGTTGGCAAGTGAAGCCATTGGAAGGTGGACCATGGTTTACAATGGAGACCCGAAGACGTGGACATACCAGGACTTTACAAGGACGACCATGGAGCGCTGTTGGCTTGGGATGAAAGCTTCCCCAAGTACTCAGCCAAGCTAGAGGGACAGAATTGAAAAATCGGGAGACTTGTCAATCACTGGTTGTGCTGTGGGACTTAAACTGCAGATGTAAATGTTTGCTAATATTTGTTGAGTTTGCTTTGGCCCCGTCTTTCCTTGTTATGCCTCACAGCAATTCCAAATGTTTGCTCTATGCCATTATATGTTAAAATTTTGTAACTTGTTTTGATTTTACAAAATTTAAAGTTGATAAGACTATGGAATCTTTAAAGTTAGACTAAACATAATATAGATAGTTATAATTCTTTTAGGGGCCAGGGGTGGATTGTGGTAGTTTGAATAATGTCCCCCAAAAGAATTAAGGATTTATTAAAATTATTAGTTGTCTCCAGGCTTCTGGCTAGAGGAAGTACCACTTTGGCCTAGCCTCCTGGGGACTGACCCTTTCTAATTTGGATGTAAAATACTAAGGATAGATATGCAAAAGAAGATATGCTGACTACGACACCTCCTAAATATCTTAGAGTGGAAGCTGGGTAGATTCAACCTGATTCCAGGCGAGAAGGGTACCATCACTCCTTGGAGCTGGAAGGAAGTTAGAAGGATGAAGAACATAACAGGACTTTCTTCTCAGTACAAAGGAAAGGTGCTATTCTTTATTCATTGAACCTTCTAGAAATATTTTTGGAGTACGGTGATAGATTGAATGACTTAACATTCAAATTCTTTCTATTTTTTGATTTTTTTGGCTTTTTGTTTTGTTTTTTGAGGATCTCGCTCCAGCCCAGGCTGACCTGGAATTCACTATGTAGTCTCGGGGAGGCCTCGAACTCATGGCGATCCTTCTACCTCTGCAAATGCTTGCATTTGCCGGGCATGGTGGCGCTTGCCTTTTTTTTTTTTTTCTTGTAAAAAGAAAGTTTTTATTTATTTATTTTTACAAAAAAGAAGTTTTTGTAAAAGGAATTACAGTGGACACGTAGGCACGAGGAGCCGGCGCTCAGTGGCAGCCTAGCTGTGGTTACGTACGTGCGTCTGAACGCTGACGTGTTAGCCGGTGAATCCGTACACACCTACCCCTCCGCGGAGAGCTCGAACGCGGGGCCGCACCGCCGCACCCAGCCCCGCCCTCCCCGGGGCGCCGGGTGATGACGCGCGCCGGGCGACTCGGAGGCCTGTCTAAGTTATCGCGAGAGCGAGCGGGGCCTCGGGTGCGGGATGGCCGCGGAGCCGGGCGGAGCTGGCTCGCGGCTCTCGCAGCCGGCTCTCCGGCCCGAGATATGGCCCGGGGTCCCGACCAGCTAGGCCAGCCTCGCTCCGACACGGTCGCCATGCCTAAGCGAGGGAAGCGGCTGAAGTTCCGGGCCCACGACGCCTGCTCGGGGCGAGGTGGGCGCGGGCGCGGAGGGCGGAGGGCGGAGGGCGGGCCGGGGTCCCCGCCGGGAAGACCCCCGCAGCGGGAGGCGCCGCCTTGAGGGTGGGCTCTCTGTTTCAGTGACCGTGGCCGACTATGCCAACTCGGATCCGGCAGTCGTGAGGTCTGGACGGGTCAAGAAGGCTGTCGCCAACGCCGTTCAGCAGGAAGGTAGGCTTTTGGCGTGCTTTAGACCCGGGTCCAAAGGGCAGAACTAATTCCTGGAATTTTGTCTCTGAGTCCCCCCCTCCGTAATTCTTTGGGCATCTTGGCACACACGTGTTTGATCTCATGTTGAGAGTGGAATGGGTGTTTTTTGCATTAATAAAAAACCACCTTGGTGTACTCTTCGTTAGTTCCCATTGCTGCTTCTTGTTTATGAATCTCTCTTTTGTAGCTTACATATATTTCGCTGTGCAGTTGGCTTCCATGGGTAATAACCCTTAGTGGTGGTTGTCTTGCTTTCAACGTTTTTACTCATGGATCCCTGAGTTTGTGCCTTAAGACTCCTGTCTCCAGTCTAAAAAAAGGCTTAAAACTGGATCAAATTTCTCTCTAGCATTGCCCTTTACAGTTTTAGGTGAATGAGAATAGAATTCACCTTTTGCTTTTATTATTCTGCAAGGGTTCATGGTGGATGAATTCTGCATCCCCCCCTTTTTTTGGGGGTTTTTCGAGGTAGGGTCTCACTCTAGCCCAGGCTGACCTGGAATTCACTATGTAGTCTCAGGCTGGCCTCGAACTCATGGCGATCCTCCTACCTCTTAACCTTCCGAGTGCTGGGATTAAAGGCTTGCGCCACCACGCCCTCCCTTTTTTTTTTTCTTCCAGGGCTGAATTTTGGTACTTTTCTGCAACTTTGGGGTCAGTTCGTTCACTGCTTTTTTAATTTTTTTAAAAATTAAAACACTACAGTTTTTGTTTTGCCTTGGTAGTAGGTTCTCAGCTTTCTCCTATACCACCCCCCCACCACCCTGTGGATGCTAAGTATTTCTGGGTGTGACTGAGTGCCCCCTCTTCTTTCCTGATTTCTTCCAGTCAAATCTCTCTGTGGCTTGGAAGCCTCCCAGGTTCCTATAGAAGAGGCTCTTTCTGGGGTTGGTGATCTC
Source organism: Zapus hudsonius (assembly GCA_004024765.1). NCBI lineage: Eukaryota > Metazoa > Chordata > Mammalia > Rodentia > Dipodidae > Zapus > Zapus hudsonius. The sequence continues at coordinate 22,052 of PVHP010025748.1, read as the reverse complement.
TGCGATATCATTGACAGCAACGATGAGATGGATACCCAGGAGGAGGCCACCCAGGAGAGAACCATCTCCAGGAAAAAGAAAAGCAAGAGACACAAAGGTACAGGGCTTGCTTTCTGTAGGATTATTAGTCCTGTTTAGAAGGATTGAAGCTGTCATTTTGTCAGCATAAGAGAAGATCCAAGAGGTGATACCTATGTGGAACCAGAGTGTGAAGAAAAACTAGCTCTCAGGTATTAGATAGATCTCAGTAGTGGAGCAGTACCTGTGAATATACGGGTCCTTTTTACTTTGGGTGAATTTGAGAGGGAAGGGGACTGATACCTACTGATTTCTAGAGCTCTGGACTGGACTGTAGTAGCCACTTATTGATAATGTTTTATTATAACTTGTATTTGTAGATTTTTGAATACATAAGGAAGCAAACATGATGAAAATATTTTCCCAAGTAACCAGTAGTATCCCAAAATAACAATTTCAGATAAGTTGGGTGTTATCTTGGGCTTTTAATTACTTTGTAGTTATAATAATATAACTACTACTAATATTATATCTACTATTGCAGTTATTATAATATCTAATTTCCATTAGTTTATCCCATTTCCATTATCCTGAAACAGAATGCAGACTTAGTATCACTCTTTCTACTCACTTAACCCTTGCAGCCTAAAGCCACTCCTAATCTAATTTCTGTCTCTGTAGATATACCTATACATGTCTATAGATGGACACTTCATATGAATGTGCTCTTTTCGGTCTGGTTTCTTTTATGTGGCTTCATGTGTTCAAGGCTCATCTGTAGTGTACTATGTATTAGTAGTTTGTTTTTATTGCTTTTGGTTTGGTTATTGTGCATAATGCTTCTGTGAACATTTATGAACAAGTTTTGTGTGGTCATATGCTCGAGTTTTCAATAGGAATGTAGTTTATGGGTCATGTAATAGTGCATGTTTAATTTTATGAGGAATCACCAAACTTTTCCAAAATAGCTACATCATTGTATATTTCATTTATTTACTTACATAGTGAAGCTGGGTGCACACCTTTAATCCCAGCACTCGGGAGGCAGAGGTAGGAGAATCACTATGAGTTCGAGGCCAACCTGAGACTACATAGTGAATTCCAGGTCAGCCTGGGATAGAGCGAGACCCTACCTCGAAAAACCAAAAAAAAAAAAAAAAAAAAAAAAAATCATACTATACTTGGTAAAAGTCTGTATTAGCTGGGTGTGGTAGCACATGCCTTTAATCCCAGCACTCAAAAGGTAGGAGGATGGCCATGAGTTCAAGGCCACCCTGAGACTACATAGTGAATTCTAGGTCAGTGTGAATTAGAGTGAGACCCTACCTCGAAAAACAAACAAAAACGTCTATGAGTTTTAGTAGTAAAAATTCTCTTTCAGAGAAGATGCAGTGTGGCAGAGGTGGGGGTGGGGCTAGACTGAGTGGTTCCTGGAGATCACAAGGGAGCGGAACCAGAAAAGAGGATGCTGTGTTAGACGCCTGGTTTCTCTTGTGAAAAGCTAATATAGAACTTAGTTGAGTCATTGCTTCAGAAGCAGCTAGAGAAGTAAGGGCAAGTTAGGCAGGCAGTGTACTATTTCTTTTTGTTAGGCAAGAATATAGTTCTATGGCAGGCTAGGTTAGGGTTAGCCTAGATTAAGGTGTCTTCATGGAGTATGTGTTAACTGAATCTGAGATATATAATGTTTTCAGGGTCAACATTAGTGAGTCTGACAGAGGAAGGAAGGATGGTTAGGTATACAACATTAGAGAGTGACTGACTGACTACCTGTGATCAGGGTCTAAGCAGATCTGGAAGAAAAATAAGGAAGAAGTAAAAAAAAAAAAAAAAAGAAAAATAAGGAAGAAAGAACTAGAAGAAAAGAGCATGTTCATTGGCTGTACTGTGTAGTGAATGTGCACTATACACTGTAGCTCAATCTGCTTTTTTTTTTTTTTTTGAGATGGGGCTTCGTTTTAGCCCAGGCTCACCTGGAACTCATTCTGTAGTCTCAAGCTGGCCTTGAACTCCAGTGTACTTCCTAACTCTCTGCCTCCCAAGTGTGCACCTGGCTTAACCTGCTTTTTTGTTCTTTTTCTTGCATTTAAGAAAGATTTCCTCATACTACCTTAATTTTTTTTTTTTTTTTTTTTTTTTTTTTGGTTTTTCGAGGTAGGGTCTTACTCTATCCCAGGCTGACCTGGAATTCACTATGTAGTCTCAGGGTGGCCTTGAACTCATGGTGATCCTCCTACCTCTACCTCCCAAGTGCTGGGGTTAGAAGCATATGCCACCACGACTGACTCAGGGTTTATAGTGTTTATAGTGTTAAGCTAGAATTTAGAGTCCTAAACATGGATTCTATTTACTGTTTTTTTTTATTACTAAAATGGGCATGTAATGGTTTATTTCTTTTGAAGGATTTTTGGAGTTGAATGTTATAATTATGCAAAGGAACTTTGAAAACTTCAAAATAGTATGCACATATTTGTTTCAAAAAGGCCTTAAGAAAAATGACCTGTTTACTTGGACAACAGGAGGCAACAGTTTTTAGCAGCTAGAATTACCCAAAAATTATCAGCTTGAGGGGCATTCTTGGACACATTCTTAACTGTGCACGCCATGGGAGAGTTAAAATGAATTATCTTGATACATATGTAGTAGAAGACCAAATATTATTCTTTGTTCTGTTTCAGACGACCTGGATGGGGCTGGAGGAGAAGAGTATCCCATGGATATTTGGCTATTGCTGGCCTCCTATATCCGTCCTGAGGACATTGTGAATTTTTCCTTGATTTGTAAGAATGCCTGGATTGTCACTTGCACTGCTGCCTTTTGGACCAGGTTGTACCGAAGGTGCGGCCTACAGTATCTACTCACTTTCTCAGTAGCTGATTGTATGCCTATTTAATTTGGAACTCTTCCTTGGATGGTGACCTCTGTTCACTTTCTCTGTCTGCTCCTTGCCCTGGCATTTTCCTCACTTTAGATTCCTAATCCTCTCTATTTCAGTTTGCCATTTATGATCCAACCAGGAGGTTGTCTTCCTTATGGCTACCTTTTCCTTCTAGTGTCTGTTTTTTCAATCTTGCTTCAGGTCCCAGAAAGAACTGGTTTAGTCTTCACTAGAATATTCAAAAACTGCAGGCATATATCTGCTTATTTTTCCACTGGATTGTTTGTTGCTTAGACTTTCTAAATTTCTGGAAGTACCATAGTTTTTGTTCTTAGACTACCTATTAGAGTTGTGAGGGCTGAACTATTACATGATCAGTAAAATGGCTAGGTTTTCATGTGAGGTCCATTGTAAACTGTAAGGCTGTGATGGGAATGATACTGAGTTAATAAGAAGTAGAGAATTTGCTGGAAAACCTGGTGGCTTGTCTCCAGGGCAGGTTCTTTGTGAGCAGTTGACGTGTACAACAATGGCATCAATTCAGAGACTTGTTTTCTTGTAGAGTGAAATAATCTGTGTTTAAAGGGTGGGGAAGCACAGGGTTACAAGGTGAATAAGCAAAAGTCATTGAGAAGTTGAGAAGATGGTAATTTGTATGTGTGTGAGCATTGGTGCAAATTAGTACCAGCCAGTGGAATAGTGGAGTAAAGTTTTTACAGAGACCAAGAGTCCCAGGAGACTGACGGAGAATAGGAGACATAGGCGCATATTGGTAGGAGTAATGTGTCCTATTTTAGGCATTACACGCTGGATGCTTCTCTGCCTTTGCGTCTGCGACCAGAGTCAATGGAGAAGCTGCGCTGTCTCCGTGCCTGTGTGATCCGATCTCTGTACCATATGTATGAACCATTTGCTGCTCGAATCTCCAAGAATCCAGCCATTCCAGAAAGTACTCCCAGCACACTAAAGAATTCCAAAGTAAGTGAGACTTGATATTGGGGTTTGGCCAATACACTCTTGTATGGTGGATTTGGTATTGGGGTTTGGGTAGTAGATTCTTGTGTGGTGGGCATGTTTCTTTTTGTGGCTTGTTTCTGCTTCCTTGATGGGGGAGGACTATTGGTCCCAGGCTGTTAGGGGCTCATGTAAACTTCTAGGACTAGGTTACATTTCTCCAAGACATTCCTGCTGTGCTGGGCTGGCTTAAGTTAGTATTTCTTATTTTCTTTCTTATTTTTATGCATCGTCCCTTGGACTACTTTAGACATAATGATTTTGATGGTTTAGGCTAGGAAGAGCACAACACAAATGCTTGGTGTCTAAGTTTTACAAGGTGCTTAAGTCATGACACAAAGATAAAATGTGAGAAGCTCAATTTTCTTTTTCTAATGTAACCTTGACATCTGAAATCCCCTTTATTCCTGACTTTCTTTAAGGATTCTGGTATAGAATTCTTTAGTTCTTAGACCCTGGTGCCAGGCTAGTGGCAGGCTCTGTAGTAGACTATTTCAGAGACTATAAGGTATTCCAATTCATAGACCATAAAATTCTAAAATTCTTCTTGTATTTTAAGTTAGTTTTAACTCAGTATTCTCTTAAGTTTTTTATATTCATGTATTCATCTTGAATTCTTCTTAATAATAACTAGGTCTTCTAGTCTTTGGTCCATTTTCTCTTTTTCTCTTCCCTGATGAACTATCTAGTGAATCACCTTTGTCAAGCTAGATGGATGTAGTAGATACAATTATTTAGGCAAGTTGATGTCTTAGCCTCTTTCTTATTCAACTGTCATTGCATAAATTTCCTATCTTTTGAATTTGTAGGTAATGTTTACTTGTTTTTGCCCAAAATATGATGTTCTATAACACTTCGTATTCTCTTGTATTTTGTCTTTATGCTCGAGATATTATATGACTCTTCTTCCCTAGTTTAGCTCTAAATTTATTGATATTAATTTCAGGAATTAAAAGGATACTATGGATTTTTAAGATAATCGAGGTCCCTCCCCCCCATGCTTTCAAACTGAGGTGGTCAGGACCATTGGTCTAACTCAATTTAAAATCATAGTAGCTGATGGATTTAGGAGTAGTGTGCTGCATGGGTAGAGTTACACCCTACAGCTGCTTCTGCTTGTAATATGAGTGGACAGTGTCCTATCTCACATTTAAGGTGTCTTTCCCCTTAAAAGCTTTGGACAGTATCAGACTGGAGAGGGAGGAGTTCATTCTAAGCCATGCAGGGAGCAGGACAGCACTGACTGGGCAAACGCCCCATGCTTGACACATCTTAGCGGCTCCAGTGCAGTGCAAGGGCTACTGCTTAAGTTTTAAGATACCCATATCTTCATATTCTTACCACTGCATATTATTTTTTGGAAAATAGATTCTGAAAAGCCAAGGTGAATTAAAAACTAAGATCTTAATCCAGGTAGTAAGACCAGGCTATGTGGCTGCTTCTTTTTTGCCTTGCTAGTTAGAGATCTTCTGAAGAGAGTGTGGGACCTGCAGTGGTAGACACCTCACGCATGGCCTCACCACTTATGTGCCCACAATTGCATGGCATTCAGGGAGTTAAACTGCCAGCATGTCTAAAGGAAGTAGTTGTCCCATGTTCCCAGACTCCAGCTTTCATTTTTGATTCCCCTCTCTCTCTTTTCAGTAGCATAGCTTGTGTGGGACACTGGAGCCGTTGTGATGGCAGCAGAAGTGTTTTCCCCTTAAAATCAAGCCCATTATTTTTGATGGAACAGCAGGACGTACAGGGCATGTCTGAAGGGCAGGACAGCTGGCACGTCGGACGACCCACCCCTTGTCCCCTGGGAGGTACTTCACTTCTTGTGCTTAACCCTAGCTGTAGCCTGACTTTCATTGAGGGGCTTACTATGGACTGAATTCAGCCTAGCTCTATGGTTTCCATATAGGCTGTCTACTCCCAGAAGGTCCTGAGTGGCTTGCTCCTATTATAGGGCCAGCCCTCATTTCCTGTTTTATGGCCTTATCTTGCCTGGTAGCTAATGGCTGCCTTTATGTTTTAATGTAGAACAGTGGCCTGCTGAATTAGAAAATGCCCCAGTCTCTAGTTACTAAATTCTGTCTTTAAAGATGAGAACAATAGGGGTTGATTTCAATAGCCTCTGAGGTTGACTTATGGTCCCTCTTCTCCTTCCTGAACAGCCCTGGGATTGTCTTTTCATGTTGTAACAGTGTCAAGTTGGGGATCTGTATATGCCAAAGTAAACCTCAGCATTGGGACTGTGGTTGGCTTTAGAGCTGTCAGATTTTTGCTGATTCATTTTTGTTACTTTATAGTATATTTTGTTGTTTTCCTCTGCTTAGTTTATTTTTATTTTCTTACAGTGCTTGCTTTTCTGGTGCAGAAAGATTGTTGGGAACAGACAGGAACCAATGTGGGAGTTCAACTTCAAGTTTAAAAAACAGGTATATGGCCTTATCTTTTCTTTGTCTTTCAGGTAATATAATGAATTTCACTGTTTTAGTCCCTTTGTGTTGCTTTAACAAAGTACCACAGATTGGGTCATTTATAAAGAACAGAAATAAGGGCTGGGGAGATGATTCAGTGGTTAAAGGCACTTGCTGCCTCCTGGGTTTGATTTCCTCAATATCCACATAAAACCAAAGCACAAAGTGGTGCTTGCACCTAAAGTTCGTGCAGCAAGAGGCCCTGGTGTGTCCATCACCTCCCCACAAATATTTTTTTTGAGCTTATTTATTGCAAGGAGAGAGAAAGGGGGGGTGGGGGGAGAGAAAGAGAATTTGCGTATCAGGGCCTTTTGGCACTGATGCATGCTCCAGATACATATGCCATTTTGTGCACCTGGCTCTATGTGGGTACTGGGGATTTGAACTTGGGTCAGACCTGAGCCAACAGGCTTTTATATGCAAGTGCCTTTAACTGCTGAGCCATATTCCCAACCCATAAATGTGTTTTTGCCTTATTGTGCCCTGCAGGGGGTAAGAATGCTGTGTCCTACAAAGCAGCAGGGAAGGCTAAAAGGGCTGAACTCATTGGAATGCCTCTTTTATAAGGGCCTTCATTCCGTTCATGGGGAAGGAACCCTCATGACAGTCATTCTCTGAAGGCCTTTACTCTTTTAGTTTTCTATTTTCTTTTTCCAGATAGGGTCTTGCTCTAGCCCAGGCTGACCTGGAATGCATTCTGTAGTCTCATGGTGGCCTCATTCTCATAGCAATCCTCCTACCTCTGCCTCCTGAGTGCTGGGATTAAAGGAGTGCTCCACCATGCCAGGCTCCCTCGTAATGTTGAATTATAGACTAAATGAATTTTGGATGGAACACTAACATTCAAACTTTCGCATTAGCATGAAATGGTCTTATTAAAAACTAATAAATACAAAATGTGTAAAAATGCTACAAAAAGAAAAAGAGCTATTTTATATTGAAAGTCAGCCACCTTTGAATGGGCATAGATCACAGAACAGAACTCTAAAGATGATGTTGAGGTGGTTGAGGAAAATTGAATATACTGTACCAGTTCAGTAAGGTGAAGCTGCTGCTACTCGTCTCCCTTCCTCATATTTGAGGCAAAGCACTGCTACTGAGCACATCCTCACTCAGCCGGCAAACCCTCATTTCTTAAGTGTGCTTATGTGTCTGCTCTTGCTACATTAGTAAGCATGGGCTGTCAGTGTTACTGCCAGAAAGTTTTCACCTCTTCCCATAGAATATGAGGGAGGGAGGAAGGAAAAAAAGGTAAAATATCACAAAATCCCTAATGGTGTTTTCTGTATATATGAAACTTAAAAAGTGAGAAAAGACATTTATTTTAGTAATATACTGAAATTTGCACAATTTTTTATTCAAAAATTAAACAATTTGTTAAACGATAATTTATATAGTTTTCACCTCTTCCCATAATGAGGGAGGAAGGAAAAAAAGGTAAAATATCACAAAATCCCTAATGGTGTTTTCTGTATATATGAAACTTAAAAAGTGAGAAAAGACATTTATTTTAGTAATATACTGAAATTTGCACAGTTTTTTATTCAAAAATTAAACAATTTGTTAAATGATAATTTATATAGTTTTATGTCCGAGGTGATTTAGGAAGGAATTACCAAAAAGCCTTTTTAAAAAATTTTTTTTTAAGAAAAATTTATTTGCAGGTGTGTGCGTGCGTGTGTACGTGTTGGGGCTGGGGTGCCAGGGCCTCTTGCTGTTGTAAATGAATGCCAGATGCTTGCACCACTTTTTGCATCTGGTTTATGTGGGTGGCTTGAAATTTAAGCCAGGCTGGCAGACTTTACATGCAAGCACCTTTAACTACTGAGTCATCTTCCCAGCTCCACAAAAAGCTTTTTTCAAAGAAGAGTATATTGGGTTTCTTTTTTTAAAAATTATTTATTTGAGAGAGAGGCAGAGAGGGAAGAGGAGAGGAGAGGGAAGAGAGAGAGAGAGAGAGAGACAGAGACAGAGACAGAGAGACAGAGACAGAGAGACAGAGAATGGGTACGCCAGGGCCTCCAGCCACTGCAAATGAACTCCAGACACATGTGCCCTCTTGTGCATCTGGCTTTATATGGGCACTAGGGAATCGAACTCTGGTCCTTCCGCATTGCAGGCAAACACCTTAACCGCAAAAGCCATCTCTCTTCAGCCCTGGGTTTCTTTTTGCTTGACTCTTCTTGAGATCTTGGCCACAATGAGGCTCTGTCTTTTCTATTGTAAGATATTACACGTACAGTTAATCATCCCTCACTTGATGACAGTGGGCTACAAATAAGTTTTTTTTTTTTTTTTTGAGGTAGGGTCTTGCTCTAGTCCAGGCTGACCTGGAATTCACTATGTAGTCTCAGGATGGCTTCGAACTCACAGTGATCCTCCTATCTCTGCTTCCCGAGTGTTGGGCTAAAGGTGTGTGCCACCACGCCTGGCCAAATAAAGTTCTTAAATAAAATCATTTTCCTGTTAGTTCATATAAAAAAAAAAAAAAAACAACCTATGGTTCTGAGAAGAAATTTGGCTTTCATGTTTTGCATTTTGTAAAATGCTTTCAATCTTTGATCCAGATTTGGCAGGAACCCAGAACTTGAAGGCCAGTTTTGCATCCTTCCCTTCTCTGCAGCAGATACTCTTTGGAGTCTGACAAATCACAAGGAACCTGTAACTTTCCAACATTGGAGAGTGGCTGATAGAGGCTATTTCCATGTCTTAGAGGTGGCAGAAATACTGTTTACAATACAAAGTATAAACTCACTGCCACATTTCCTAATCCAAATATGCTTTCCTTCTTTCAAGGACATATGGTCTTTGATCTCTGCATAGAAACCAATATGTGTACACAGGGAAGAGAACAGAAAATTGTATCTCATTAGCTTTGGTTTAGCTGTTGGATTTTCATTGGTGGGATCTTAAAGACATAAATGTTTCTCTAGGCCAGTAGATTAATTCCTATTTCTCTTTAGTCTCCTAGGTTAAAGAGCAAGTGTAGGGAACCGTTGCAGCCTCCCATTCAATATGAAGATGTTCACAGCAACCCAGACCAGGACTGCTGCCTCCTGCAGGTTACCACTCTGAACTTCATCTTCACACCAATAGTCATGGGGATGGTATTTACTCTGGTATGTAGGCAGTCAGCTCTTCTGTAGATTTCACTGTATCTGTGGTTTAAAAATGATGTCTAAACTTGTTGCACAACTCTGAGTACCTGAGTTCGGATCCCCAGACTCTACATAGAAAGTAGGAAGTTATGGTGGGATTCAGAAATTCCATTGCACCTATGAGGCCAAGGCAGGACAATTTTTTTTTGTTTTTTTGGTTTTGGTTTTAGTTTTTCGAGGTAGGGTGTTGCTCTAGTCCAGGCTGACCTGGAATTCACTATGTAGTCTCAGTGTGGCCTTGAACTCATGGCAATCCTCCTACCTCTGCTGGGATTAAAGGTGTGCGCCACCATGCCCGACTTAGGACAATTTTCTGAAAGCTCACAAATGGAACAGTGAACAAGGCAAGGACTCGTCTACAAGATGTCCTCTGATCTGACATCCAGAAATGTATGTTGGACATACCAAATCATGAATAAAACAAGATTTCTTGCTTTAACCATTGAGGAAGAAATTTCTGAAGAATAATAAAACAACTGCAATCAACAACAGAAGAATTAAAAAACAACAAATAAAAGTCTGAAATCAGGCTTGCCTGTTAGCAACAGATTGATGTTTAGAGAAGTTAATTGTATCTGAGATTGTTTTGCCTGTTTCCTTCTCTATAGGAAAGGAATGATCCAGCATCTTCATGTATGTGTAGTGATCATTAATGATTGAGACACTTGTCCTGCAAGGGAGGGACAGTGAGGAAACATGCATGGGCACTGATCAGGACCTGGAGGCACTTACATGGTACCACAGGTGGAATATTAGAATCCAATGAGGAGCTCTGTACTTGTGTGATGCTGACTGTCACAACCTGGCTAAGAATTAGATTGTAAACAAAGCAGGTGCCAGTGGTTTATATTTTACAAAATGTTTTCAAACAATTTAATTGGATTAGCAACCAGAAAGTTCATGTTTTCATTTGTATTCTCTGTGTCTTTGGTTTAGGTTCAGGGATATTTGGAGTTCTCTCTCCATGATAAAAACAACCTTTATTTTTTATGATAACTAGTTTATGCTTCATATAAAGAATTTGAGTATACATAAACATATGGTGGAGGTAGAGGTGACTTAGACTGCCACTATAACTGCTCTTAACTCTGGGAACTGTTTTTTTTTTTTTTTTTTTAGGTTTTTTGAGGTAGGGTCTTGCTCTAGTCCAGGCTGACCTGGAATTTACTATGTAGTCTCAGGCTGGCCTCAAACTCACAGCCATTATTTCTACTTTGGCCTCCCAAATGCTGAGATTAAAGGCTTCTTATAAATAATTTTGCATAATTGAGATTGTGCCATAATGCTAATTTTTTGTTTTTGTTTGTTTTTTTATTTTTTTTGAGGTAGGGGCTAACTGTAGCACCAGGCTGGTCTCAAACTCTGCCTCCCAAGTGCTGGGATTAAAGTCATGCTCCACCACACTGGCCCATAATGCTAATTTTATCAAAGGCACTGCTCTCCTCTTTTTAGGTTAAGCCATGTAATGACCTCACTGCTCCATGCATTCTGTACTAATTCTACATAGATCTGCATACATATATTTGTGATTTTTTTTTTTTGTTGTTTATTTTACAAAATCTGGTCAGGTTTAGGTTTCATGTGTCTTGCTTGACTTGTTCAACAGACTGTCATCAAAATTCATTCTCTGGGCTGGAGAGATGGCTCAGAGGTTAAGGCACTTGCCTCCAGTGCCTAAGGCCCCCGGTTCAATTCCCCAGTACCCACATATGCCAGACCTACAAGGTGGTGGCCCTGGTGCGCTCTCTCTCTCTCTCTCTCTCTCTCTCTCTCTCTCTCTCTCTCTCTGCTTAAAAATTAATAAATAAAATATTTTTTAAAATTCATTCTCTTATACCTGTAACCCAGTTTAAAAATTGGCTTTGGAGGGCTGGAGAGATGGCTCAGTGGTTGAGATACTTGCCTCCAGTGCCTAGGGCCCTGGGTTCAATTCCCCAGGACCCACATGAGCCAGACCCACAAGGTGGTGGCCCTGGTTCTCTCTCTCTCTCTCTCTCTCTCTCTCTCTCTCTCTCTGTAGCTCTCTGCTTGAAGATAAATAAATAAAATATTTTTTAAAAAATTGGCTTTGGAGCTGGGTGTGGTACATGCTTTGAATCCCAGCACTCAGGAGGCAGAGGTAGGTAGGAGGATCACAGTAAGTTCAAGGTCAACCTGAGCCTCGAGCAAGACCCTACCTTGAACCTTGAAAAACAACAACAACAAAAAAGGCTTTAATGGTAACTGGTGCATATATCATATATCTTAATTTATTCACCCATCTGTGAGACTTTGCTTAACATAGTATAAATATATGAAGCTGAAAAGACCTTATAAAATCAGCCTTTTTGTATTTTTATGAAGGTGTTGGTGTTATAACAGATGACTCTTGTGGCATAGTCATGGAAATTATGTATAGACTTTCACAGGGAAAACCTTAGGAAACAAAGGTTGAGTACTAAATTTGCCTTTCTTTTCTAGTTTACTATTAATGTGAGTACGGACATGCGACATCATCGAGTGAGATTAGTGTTCCAAGATTCTCCTGTTCGTGGTGGTCGGAACCTGCGCAGTGAACAGGGTGTGCAAGTCATCCTGGACCCAGTGCACAGTGTTCGACTCTTTGACTGGTGGCATCCGCAGTATCCATTCTCTCTGAGAGCATAGTTACTGCTTCCCATCCCTTCCCATCCCCCAACCTTGGGGTAGCTTTGAGTCTTAATTCATCAGTAATCAGATATGGTTTGGAAGGGGTAGCTGGATTGCATGTCTGATTAGAATTGCACTTACTGTTTGGGTTCCTGGGGCTCTGTTATAGGAGATAGAGGAGTTGAATCAAGAGAAAAATTTAACATTAAATATAACATACAAACATCAGTGTAAATTTGAAAGAAGAAAATCAACCCTGTGTTCTGTGTTAAACCCCATTTGGTGCTATTGAGTTTGTTTTTCTTTATTCGTTTATCCCAGCAAAATGGATGATTTTGCTCTAAAGAAAAATTAAACTTAAATCTTTAAGCAAGGAAATTTTTCCTTATGGATCAGAGGAACCCAAAGGCTTAAATTATTGCTACTCTTACTTCCAATATAGCTGCCCCTCAAGTTCAAGTGAATTTTTTTTCCCCCTTTTCCCTTCTCCAGAAATAAAGCAGGTGACAGGGTTTTCAGAATCTGGACAAGATTGATATGTGTATTTGTTTTTAATTGTTTTGGATATTACATAAATACTGTTTTGCCAGTTGTGTATTTTAGGGTTTTTGTTTTGTTGCATGAAGCTGATAATGGTACTATTCTAGGAACTTTACATAGTATAATTCTTACACCTTGCAAGGTAGGTAAAGCCCTTCTCATTTTATAGTTGAGAAACTGAATTAGTGACTTACTAAAAGCCAGAACAGCCAGTTAATGCAGCGCTAGGATTCCAAACAGGGACTTTTTATTTTTTAATGCTATACTACAATTTAAGAGGCAATCTCCTTTTTCTTGTGGTAGATAGTAATAAAAGAGAGAAGGCAGAATATAATAGATAAAAAAGTGAAAGAATGAGTTTTTTTTGAATTTTTCAAATGTGAAATTTGAAGTAAAAGGCAAAAACCAAGTAAGTTACTTTAGGAATAAATTGTTAGAAAGGCATTTATTATATTAAAGGTCATTCTCAAAAATGCATTGCATGTTGAAATCACCGAACCATAAGCACTTAGTGACTTTGTCTTGCCTCTCTGTCTTTGCTACCTCTGTTAACATCCTGTCTGTTAACATCCATTTATAGGACCCTGGCCTTTCATCAAACAGAAATACTGCTGTTCTCTTGATGGCCAAAGTGCTTTATGTAGCTGGTATGGTCTGAAGATGATTATGGGTGTTTTTTGTTTTGTTAAGAAGATAACCTTGCTTACTTTCTCCTCCTGGATATGGTCAGGAGGTGGGCATTAAGACAATATTCATGTGCATAAAGCCCCAAGTTCAGTCCCCAGTACTGCCAAATATATATGTATATATACACATACACTATGTCTTCTGGAGATAAAAGTCTTGATGTGTAGCCCAGGCTAGCCTTGATGTGAAATCTTACCTCAGTCACCTGAGCATTGGGATTACCAGTGTGAGCAACCATGCCTGGTAAGGATACTATTCTTTAAACATGAAAATTTTGTGGGGCAGCTATTGTGAGCCAAATTCCTAAGTATCTTTTTTCAGGCAGGTGCTTTTAACCACTGAGCCATCTCCCCAGCCCTAGTGTATTTCTCACCATCCTTCCCACCCCATGCTATTTACAGAACATTCTTATGAAGCATCTGTTGAATACTGTTGCTGACAGCCTCACCCCACACCACACTGAGAGCGGTGATAAAGCTATTCACAGAGTGAGTCTGGGTCTGAACTAACATTCTCATAGTACTTAACAAGAAAAGCAAACAAAGCCCAAGGACAGTAAGCATGTCACGGAGCTCTGCAATCAAAAAGTCTCTCTCTGAGGCAGAAGGAAAGGAGCACAGAGCCCCTAGTTTCCTGAACAACAAAAGATGTCATGGAAGAGAAGGAAGTTGTCTTTGTGGATTGTGTCCCCACCTATTGAAGATTTACCTTGAAAAGGGGGTGAAATAAACGTGGCTTACTGTGTTCTGACTCACCTGAGTGTTTGCATTGAACTCTATGTATGATGGTAGATGCAGTGTTGGATATTGCCTCTGCTGTCTCATCATGTTGCCAGACACTTGATACAGTTGTCCTCAGCGGCTATCATGGCTTTGCCTTCCTCTGTTTCAGCTGAATTGCCCTTCCTGGCATGATTCCTGTTCTGTAAATGAGAGGATGTGAAAGTCTAAAGGATTTCCTTTTGGTAAAAACTAGAGCACCTGGAGAAGAGTTGGAATTTTATACTCTAGATTAAAGACTGCCCAATTTTCACTTTAAGGATTTGCTTTTGCTCTGAGCATCCAACAAGATAATACAAATTTAATTTTAATTCCCTCCTTTGTTAAAATTACTTGAGTTCCTTGCCTTCTTCCAAAGCTGTAAGGAAACCACACAAAATGGTGAATATATTGGGAGAAAGGAAAGATTCTGTCACCCGTTTCAACTACAGCTTTACTGCTGATTCAGAATGCACATGTATAGACAGCTTGTGTACACATTGCATGTATATAAAAACTTCACACTTTGACTGCTTACTGGGTGTTGTGAGGGGTTGAGTAGGCACTATGATGAAACTTCACAAACCAGCAGGAAGATACATTAATAGCCATGGGGGCAGGAGAAGACAGCAATTCAGGAAAATAGGTTTAGTTAAAATTTGTCTGGGGAATTTTGGCATCTGAGGCTGTTTTCATACTATGTATATATCACAGACACTTCATTTTTATAGTAACAGTGCAAAGACAGCCAGATGCCTGAAGGCAGGTGACAATTCACTGAAGTACATACTACGAGAATGTTCCTTTGCTTAAGGAAAACGTGGAGGGAGCAGGTGTGAAAGGTGGCAGACCACTGGCCAAGTGAGGGCGCGGGTTAGCCCAGGGGTAGGCTGGGGGAAGGGGACCAAGATGGCGCACACCCTCAAAGCGGCGCCCTGGTCACGTGCCGGTCCGGGGGCGTGGCCTAGGGAGCCGGCCAGGCTCCGCCCTCCTGGGGGTGGAGCCAGGCGTCCGCGGGGGAAGGGGGCGGGTCCTCGCGGGGCGCGGGGCAGCGGTGCCGCGGCCACCTCTGCGCGCTTGGCTCTGGGACGTGCGGCGCTGCCCGGGTCGGGGGCGGCTCTGCGGCCTCGGAGCCCAGCCGAGCTGCCCGCTGCCTGCCGGGCCCGCGGCGATTCCAGCCAGGTGAGCGCCCAGAGCCCTCGCTAGGGGGAAGGGTGTCTCCCAGCTCCGGCTCCCCTCCGCACTTTGGGGAGGGGGCTCTGTCTAGTGCACCTTGGGAAGCAGCCCTTTCTAGTCTGGATATGTCCTGGCGGGCACCGACCCCCTTCCGCCGACCCTCGCCAGCCTCTGCTGTGTCCTGTGCCCTTGGGGATAAGCATGGGGGCCGATGCTCCATTGGTAGGGAGGGCGTGGAGTTCGCCCTCCGCTCCTAGGCTTCCTCAGAGGGGGCCGAGTTGGGGGATTGGGTGGGCTGCGCCCCAGTATCTCCTTCAGAGAGTCAGAGAGCACCCCTGGGCTTGTGGGCCAACTCTGCTCCTTTGGGCAAGCGCTTGTGAGGGGCCGAGGTCTTCGTGTTTCCCTGGGGTCTCTACGCCCCTGGCTGCTATCCCTAGTCTTTATTCCTGGAACTGCCAGTGTGAGGCTGTACCAGAGACGCCCCTCATCTCTGCAGTGCCAGGGCGGTGGGATGGGAGGAGCGGCCAACTGGAGGCCTGGTGGGGGTGGGCGCAACAGGAAAAGACAGTGGGAAGACAGATTCCTGAACTAGGGTGGAGGTGGCATTGGGGCGCTGATCTGTGAATGCAGACATGGTGTTTTCCAGTACGGATGTTAGGGTTTTGGTGGTGGTTAGGAAGGGAGGTCGGGCTGGAGGACTTGGAAACAGTGGTGTGGGTGGTTTTCTTTGAGCAGGAGGAGGGATCCAGAACAAAGTGCCACTAGGTGCTGATGTCACCTTTGAAGAGAGATGTGGTATTCATTAGAGAGAAGGGGAGTTGAAGCAGCTGTTCAGTTCTTCTTTGTGGACAGGAAGTGGTTAAGGAGGATACTGTGCTTAGCATGATGACCCTGATCCCCTCCTGGTGTGAGTTTAAGGGGGCTACTCCAGGAGCCAGATTTCAGGGACTCCTGCAGTCCTTTGCAGAGTTGTTGGAACTGGTACTTAGTACTTTGTTTAGTGGTCATTTATTGGGCACCTACTACATGCCAGATCTCCCTATTTCTAAAAGCAATTTAGGGCCAAGCACAGCTGTAAGGTACCCATAGTGGGCACACATACTAGACACTGTTAGCATTCCCCTCCTACACACAATTTAGTTACATTACTATTGGACTAGAAAAAGAAAGACAGAACCCAATTGGATTGCAACCCACATAATCTCTCCAGTGTTAACTGTCCAGGTAGTCCTCAGAAAAAAGGACAGCTTGGATGATTTCCATGGTTATTGTCTTGGTTTTTGAGCTGAGGCCTGAGAAGGCTTTTTTGGATAAGCGATATCTCTAGCAATGAGGTTTAGTGCAATGGTTGTTCAGGGCCAGGGGTGCCCTAGACACTCTGTGCAGTAGGAAGATGGATTGGCATGGGGAGGCAGGCATGAGGGGAGCCCTGATACAGTGGTGTTTGGGTATGTGCTGCTGAGCATGTTATGATGTCAGTGTATGAGCCCAGCTTGTGATGGAGGCATCAAAGGGACAGGACAGGGTGGGTGGCAGGCAATTCAGTCTGAGTTGATTGCTGAAACCTTAGAGTTAGAAAGAGTTATGAGGGATTACTGTGGGTCCTTTCTGAGTCTGAGGATAGAGCTAGAGCTGAAGAGAGGGTGCCAGCAGTTGGGCTGGGAAGGCCACCAGACAGGGGTAAAGGTTTAGAAGGGTCAGGGAGCTGGGTGCCAAGGGCGCTTTGAGTTATAGGGGAGCAACCTGAGGCCTTGTTATCCCAGGAATGCTGTCCCT
The DNA here is from genome assembly GCA_004024765.1 of Zapus hudsonius. NCBI lineage: Eukaryota > Metazoa > Chordata > Mammalia > Rodentia > Dipodidae > Zapus > Zapus hudsonius. The sequence goes on along the minus strand of PVHP010025748.1, from coordinate 4,954 downwards.
TGGGCCTTAGTCTGTGTTGAGTTGATAGAAGAGTTGCTCTATAAGCAATGCATGCTATGCTGACTGAGCAGAATAATGTGTGTGTGTACACGTGTGTTCATGTGTGTGAGGACTACAGATGACTGAAGGAGTAAAAGCTATCTCAAGAGTGGGTCCCAGAGAGAGAATTGGGAGAAATGGAGTGGGGTCAGAGGGAGAGACAAGTGTGTATAGCAACCACATGAAGTCACCATCTGTCCCCCTCTGGCCTGCTAGCTCACTGACCTATAATTAGCTCTGGAGGGCATACGGTGCTGGCTCACAGGAGTATGGCACTTCGGGTGGCTGGCAGAATAAAGAATAGTCAGAGGGGCTGTGGTCCTGTGCTGAAGACCAAATGGCCAGGACCATGATCCCTCTGAATTCTCCACTTTGAGAAGGACTACTTTTAGGTGACCCTCAGCATTACTGAACTGTGAAGGGACCCTAGGGAACTGAGAATGTCATGGGGGCAGGGCAATGGGGTACGGAGTTCTAAGCAAGGATGGCATGAGAGTCGGTGCCAGCAGACCCCGAGGACTCCCCTCTTGTCTTTGCTTGACCACTGCCGCCCAGTTCAGTGCTTTGCCTGCAGAGAGGCTTGGGTGCTGCAAGCTGGGGGGCTTCCCTCAAGTGTTTTTTGCTCCCCTAGAAGTCAGCTCTAGCCCAGGGCAGCTAGCTGCCTGCTTTTAAATTGGGGGCTGAGAAGCCTTGGCTTGGGGCCACTTCCTTCTGAAAGCTGGAGGAGATCCTGCCACCAGTTAATTCAATTGGTCATAGTCCAAGTGGTGTTTAGCACTGACCCTAGGCAGAGCAAGACTGACACCGAATACTTGGTCCCATGCTCCCCAGTATTACTCTCAAATAGTTACAGGTATGTTTATGTTTTCCCAAGCGGCCTCACTGTCTGAGGACTGTTATGTATCTTACATGACTTCTGTGTCTGTAATAGTTTTAACTGTGTGGAAATCACTCAGTGAGTGCCTGTTAGATAGAATTGAAGAGTTATGTCTTCTGGTCCCCTGGGTTCCATGAAGAAGTTCCTTACAACTAGGAATTTTTAACCTGGAGCAGAGAAGCCTCTGGGGACCTAGGACAGTGCTGTCTTAGCCCATTAGGGGAATTGGCAGTAGATAAAGCAAAAAAAAAAAAAAAAAAATCCCTAAATTTCTCCTAAAACAGTTTAGGTTTATAACTCCGAACAATACTATGAATATATAGATTTTTTATGTATTATATACATCTATGTTAAGTATATAAATATTTAAAATACACTTTACTATATGGAGGTCTTAAAAATACATATGCCTGAAATAATTTTGAGGTTAAGTGGCACATGAAATAGTTTGCATTTAGTGGCCAGGTGTGGTGGCACACGCCTTTAATCCCAGCACTCAGGAGGCAGAGGTAGGAGGATTGCTGTGAGTTCAAGGCCACCCTGAGACTCCATAGTGAATTCCAGGTCAGCCTGGGCTAGAGCGAGACCCTACCTCAAAAAAAAAATAGTTTGCATTTAGAAATCTTTGTCACTTATGTTGCCTGTGATTTGAAATCTCATGATTCTGTGCATATTTTTTGAGACAGGGTCTTTTTTTTTTTTTTTTTTTGGTTTTTCGAGGTAGACATTCTCAAGCAAGTTCAAGGCTAGGCATGCACATAACACTCTTTCATGACCGGCAGTATACAATACATTTATGATCACATGTGTATGCATGCACAAGCTCTTAGGAGCACACAAGATTTCCTAACTCCTGCTTTATCACACACATTCATTCTCATGACCATCATCACATACACGAGCCTTGACATTTCATTACAATCACACACAGTCTATACACACCCACTTGTTTTCACCCATGTATTCAGGAACCCATGCTTATGACTATGCTCTTTGTGGATGTGTGTGGTGGTGGATGTGTTTGCAGCGTGTGCATGCACGTGTGTACTTATGATGTGGAGGCCTGAGTGTCTTCCTTGATCTCTCTCCAACTTTCTTTTCTTTTTCTGAGGTAGGGTCTCTACACAGGCTGACCTGGAATTCACTATGTAGACTCAGGCTGGCCTCGAACTCACAGTGATCCTCCTACCTCAGCCTCCTGAGTGCTGGAATTAAAGGTGTGTGCCACCATGCCCGGCTTTAACTTATTTTTGAGACAGGGTCTGTTACTAAACCTGGAGTTCACCAATTCAGCTAGACTAGCTGGCTGGCAAGCCCCAGGGATCCTTCTGTCTCTGCTCCCCAAGCACTGGGACTACAGGTGTGCACTGCCATGGTCAGCTCTTTCATAGGTGCTGGGATGCGAACTCAGGTCCTCATACTTGCATGGTAAGCACTTTACGGAGTCATCTCCCCAGTCCCACATTCTTACACACAGACATTCTGTCTCTCTCCTACCTCTTTCTCATTCACACACATTCATTCACACACTTGACTGCATAAACACACATGACCCCTTCACATTCTTTTTTCTATTTTATTTCACCTTTTTCTTTTATTAACATACAGTAATTTGATCATGTCCCCATCCTTTTATCCTTTTTGCCCACTCTTCCTTCCTCCCATCTCCTGAGAACCACGATCTTTCAAGGTCTTCCCTCGGTCTGTTCTCATTCCTGTTGTCCTCTCCCTCCTCCACATCACAGCGTTGATGGGTTCAGAACTGTGCTGTCTTCTGTGCATCAGTAATGCACCAGTCATTTCATGCCTGGAGGACAGTGCCCCAAAGTACTTCTTCCTATCCTGTGGCTTTCACATTCTTTCTGCCCCTCTTCTGCAATGTACCCTGAGCCTTGAAGGGTGTGGTAGAAATTTCTTTTAGTGTTGAACCTCAACAGTTTCTTATTGTTCTTTTTTTTTTGAAGGAGGGTCTCACTCTAGCCTTGGCTAACCTGGAATTCATTCTGTATTCTGGCCTCAAACTCACATTGATCCTCCTACCTTTGCCTCCTGAGTGCTGGGATTAAAGGCATGTGCCACCTCACCTGGCTAGCCTCTTATTTTCTACTTTGATAGGTTCTGAGTCTTCTTGGTGTTTTCTGGCTAGCAGTGAGAGCAGCACTCATACTCTTTTTAAAAAATATTTTATTTATTTATTAGAGAGAGAGAGAGTGCATCAGGGCCTCCAGCCACTGCAAATGAACTCCAGACACATATGCCCTCTTGCGCATCTGGCTTTATATGGGCACTGGGGAATCGAACTCTGGTCCTTCTGCATTGCAGGCAAACGCCTTAACCGCTAAGCCATCTCTTCAGCCCAGCATTCATACTCTTTATGTAATTACCTCTGCAGTGTTCCCTGAGCCCTGGCAGGTGTGATAGAGATGACTTGTCCAGTATTAAGCCCTGGGCTATCTCTTCCTTTTGTCATTTGATGAGACTTGGGTCTTCCCAGGTCTCCCCAGTGTTTGCTACCATCTGTAAAAAGAAGGTTTGTTGTGACTGGAGAGATTGCTCAATGGTTAAGGTGCTTGCATGCAAAAACTGATGACTTGGGTTTGATTCCTCAGAACTCATATAAAGCCAGATGTACAAAGTGGCGCATGTGTCTGGAGATCATTTGCAGTGGCAAGACAAGAGGTGTGCTCATTCTCATTCTCTCTTTCTCTCTCCTTTCAAATAAATAAATAAAAATAAAAAAGAAGGTTCTCTAACCAAAAGTGAGATAGGATTAATCAAAAGGCTTAAACATATACAATTAGGTCATTTGTTGGGCATAACATCTCTGTTTAGCCAAAGGAAAGTGGAAGCTTCCCTCTGGACTTTTTTTCATAAATACATACATAGACACATGCTTTTGATCATACACACTTTTATTTTCAAGGTAGGGTCTCACTCTACCTCAGGCTGACCTGGAATTCACTCTGTAGTCCCAGGCTGGCCTCGAACTCAGAGATCCTCTTACCCCTGCCTCCCAAGTACTGGGATTAAAGGCATATACCACCAAGCCTGGCTCATACACACTTTTTATGATGCCTACATTTCCCAGGGCAGTTGTACTCTGTACATTTCACACCCTGGCACCTATCAGCATTCTGTTCCATAAAGCTTTCTGTTACATGATAGCACCTTAATCTTAAGGTTAATCCACTAATGTGTTGACTTCTGGGCACTTATTTTCTTCTCCAGCACCAGAAGACCCGTTGAATTTTTGTCCCACACAGACCCCTGGCTTGGGAACTTTTTTCTATGTTCACAATATATACCTTTCTTCTTTTGAAAACTGTTTGAGAACATTTGTGTCAATTCATGAGTGATTAGTGGAAGATGGCTAGAGTGACTGCATTCAATGGTGTGCATTCACGAGAGGCTGTGAGTGATGTTCAGTGAGGCAGCATTACTTGGCTAAATACATAATCTCTACGAGATGCTTAGAGTGTGAAAATGGTCGGAAGGTCCCAGGTCTGTTGCTCTATTACATTGATGTTTTGGCTCTGACAGAGAACTTATGATTATTTTTAGAATTATTTTAACTATTTCTATGGACAGTACTTAACCAGGGATTTCTTAACTTGTTGCAACTTTTTATATAAATGAAACCTTAGTTAAGTGTCCTATAAAAGGGACAGACTTGGAGTCAATGGTATTGAAGTAATAAAAGGGGTTTCATCAGGCAGGGCTGGGGAGATGGCTCAGTGTGTGCAGTGCTTGTGGACCTGAATTTGACCCTGGATCCCTATGTAAAATGCCAGGCTTAGCAGCCTGGCACTGGGGAGGTGGAGACAGGAGGCTCCCTGGAGCTTGCTAGCCAGCCAGTCTAGTGTTATTGTGAGCTCCGGGTCAATGAGAGACCCTGTCTCAAAAGAAGTGGACAGCATTCCTCACGACGACACGTGAAGTTTCCTCTTGTCTCCACAGGCATGTGCATCTGCACACACATGTACCTCACAGCTGTGCACATGCATATACACATGCCCATACAACACATGCACACACACA
>PVHP010025747.1:0-25246 GCA_004024765.1 Zapus hudsonius | reverse complement strand
CCATTTCCCTCCCCCCTTCCCTTACTCCACTCTTATACCCTCTCAGTTCTTTCTATTAGTCTGGTTAAAGAAATCGGTTATCCTGGCTAAGGACCGCATATGAGGGAGAGTATGCGGCGTTCCATTCTCTGTTCTTTTGAGTGTTCGCTTAGTAAGATCTGCTCGAAGTCAGACCATTTTTCCCTAAATTTTGATGTGTTATTTTTCCTTTCAGCTGAGTATAATTCCATCGTGTAAATATACCACAGTTTCATTGTCCATTCCTCCATGGATGGGCATTTGGGTTGATTCCAATTCTTGGCTATAATGAATTAGGCTGCTATTATAGTTGTACAAAATTTTCTGCATCGAGATGCGGCATCTTGTGGGTAGATGCCTAGTAGAGGGATAGCTGCGTCCATTGGTAGTTCTATGTCCATTCTGTCTAGGAGTCTCCACACTGCTTTCCATAATGGTTGCACAAGTTTGCAATCCCACCAGCAGTGAATGAGGGTTCCTTTTTCCCCCGCATCCTCGCCAGCAACGATTGTTGTTGGTTTTCTTTATGCTTGCCATTCTGACAGGGGTAAAATGGTATCTCATTGTGGTTTTGATTTGCATTTCCCTGATGCTTAAGGATGCTGAGCACTTTCTTAAATGAGTCAAGGCCATTTGTGTTTCCTCCTCCGTGAATTCTCTGTTAAGATCATTACCCCATTTTGTGAGGGGGCATTTTGGGTTTTTGTTATCAATATTTTTTACTTCTGTACAGACAAACAGACGATACTCAAAGCCAATAGACCCCCTTCAAACTGGGAAATGATTTTCACCAGCTACAACTCAGACAGAGGACTAATTTCATATGCTTTTTAATATCTAATTAACACAAAATGATGTTATGGTTTGGAGAGGAAGTGCCTTCCAAAAGATTTATTATGTATTGAAAGGTGTGATTCCTACCTGATGGGTCTAGTCACTGAGGTGATCATATCATGAGGACCCTGACTTCAGGAATTACTCCAATGGATTGATAATTTAGTGACTTTATGGGAAAGAAATGGAGCCTGGCTGAAGGAAGTAGGTCATGGGAATGTGCCTCTTTTCCTTGGCTTCTTCTTGTCACTTTGTCTGCTTCTTGACTTCTTCCTGGTGAGCAGTTCTTTTCCTCCATACCTTCCCCCCATGCTGCTTTACTTCTCCACAGGCCAAAAAACAATGGAACTAGCCAACTGTGGACTAAAACACTTGAAGTAATGTGCCTCAGTAGATCCTTCCGTCTTTAAATTGTTTTTCTCGGGGTTTTGCCCCAGAGACATACACCAATGATAGACATATGCATCACTTTGTGCATCTGGCTTTATGTGAGTACTGGGGAATCGAACCTGAGCTGTCAGGCTTTGTAAGCAAGCACCTTAAATGCCGAGCCATCTCTGCAGCACCACTTTAAATTCAGAAACAAACTTTTACCTAGCCATGGAAACACTTTGCAAAATATGAGTAGAATGTGTTTAACAGCTTTTATCTCTGTGAAAAACTAAATGGGTATTGTAATTATTTTTGTTATTTCTGGAATTTTTATCTATTTCACACCTTATTTTAATTCTTTTAAAATTTACAATGGTAATAAAGTTCTTAAAATCCATAGACAAATATTAATTTTAGCATCCATTAGTTAACATTAAACTTCAGCAGTAAAAGAAAAAAAGTCAACTTCTTTATTTTTAAAATGATACCATTTCGTATGTGGGGGAATCGCGAATACTTTCAGTAGAGTGTATCAAAATTTCTTGAGTGGTTCCTAAGGTGAGAGAGAGTTAATGGCTCTGTGCTTTACTTCAAATCTGTCTTCCATTACGCAATTATAATAATAAGTAGATTATGACCATTTTAATTCTTAACAAGTTAGATATATGAAAGAGGATTAGGTATTCTGTTAGTAGTCAAGAATATACATATAGTTTATGATCTAAAAAGAAATGATTATTTTTTGCATTTGAAAGTAAGTACTTCAAATTACATTGAAAGCACTATTCATGTTATAGAGATGTTATGCAAGATTCTAATGGTATGACTTTATCAACAAAAATAATACATAACATTGCAGTCTTTTTAAGGTAGAAAAGTATTTTTCACATACTTTGTTTTATTCTAAGACACCTGGAAAGCCATGTGAGTATTGATCAATTCTCACCTCTCCTCCCATCTTGGGAAACTGATCAATTTTCTCCTCCCACCTTGGGAAATGTAAGTACTATAGAATTTAAATGGCCTGACCACCCTAGTAATCCAAACAATGAGGTTTAACCTGTGTTATTCTAAATCTGCTGATTTTCCCATTGAGGACCTTCTTGAGATCATCTGGATTCCAATGCATTCTAACAGATACAGAAAATGTCAGCCATGGAACTTTCTACAAGGTCATTTGAAGAAAAGAAACTTGTTTTTTCCACTTTGACAGCTGGGGGAGAATCTGAGGAGAATGCACTTGCTAGGAAATTTCAAACAGCAAGGCAAAAGGTGACAACCTGGTCATTGATATTTGTGTGCTTGCTCTAGGCAGTGTCAGAGAATGAGGGTGGGAGGTGGGACAAGAGATGTGAGGGCATGTTTGCCATAAGCAGAACTTCTGTACTACTTCATCTGGCCCTCTCAACATCCTTGTCACTTCCCAAGACACCAGAAGTTAGAGGAAAGACTCAACCCCATCTAGCTTTGTGACTGAGTGACAATAAGGGAGGTTCATCATCTGTTTAAACTCACATGAAGCCTTGCATATTGACAGGATAGTCTGTACTTAGCAGTAATTTCTTATAGTCAGCTCACCCTGCTAGGATGAACCTCCAGACTAGGCACAGTTTATGGGAGGAAAGGATTTATTGAAGCTACAGATCCATGGGAAATTCCATAATGGCAAAAGAGGTTGGCCCCTCCTAGCAGAGAAAGAAACTCATCACCTGAATCACATACACATACCAGCAGCAGTCAACTCTTCTGAGCTCAGACTGCTCTTTGTGGCTGGAATTCCAGATTCCCCCACCCCCAACCCCAGAAACACCACAGGGCTAGAGCCTAGGATTCAGCCAGGCCAAGGTGACACCTCCTCCAGCCAGGCAGCTGGAGAAAAGCCTTTAATAAACTTTTGGGGGACATTCATTCAAACTACCACACTTCTCTATCTTATTCATACTTACAAACCAGAAATCCTTTTCTACACTAATAGGTTGTTTCTGATGCATTATTTGTAACTGCCATGCTGAATATTCAAGAGTGCTCTCCTTTACCTAGTTGTTGGAGGGAGAGGGAGACAAAATGAGTCCCTGGAAACATGGCCACAAAAGTGGCCTCATTATAAAGCTTGGAGCAGTTTTATAAGCTCCAGTGAAAATATGACTCTTTCTTGGCCTTGGGCAAAGCAACAGTGGATGGGAAGTGAATTAGGTAAATGTACAGAGCATGGTTTTGAGGAAGATTCTTTTGAGGGTGATTCTGGGCAAGAAACATGCTGGATTTCTCTTTGTCTTTGGATTTATGAATAATATCACAACTACATCTATGAATAACTTTCTTAAAGCATCATGCATCAAATCAAGAATGAACACGCCTGAACAGCAAGGCTGTTTTTGAGAAGTGCAATGAGTGAGAAGCCATGAAATGCAATGGAACAAATTGTGAACATAGACTGAAGTCATGAACCTGAACCCCTGAAGCTGTGAAAAATAAGAAAATGCTGGGCTTCCTGAGCCAAGAGCTCCTCATCTATCAGTCGATAGCAAACTCTTTCATCATAGAGCCAACGTTAAATACTAGAATTTAAATCCCTCACTAAATATCAAAGATGTTCAATTTCAAATTATTTTAAGTGAAATAAGTCTTGTGAATAAAAATATTTAATGGGGTAGAGTATGAAGTTTCAAAACATATGTTCATCTTGCAATGGTCAAATTAAGGTAATTAGAATATCCATTTCTTCAAACTTTTTTGGTTTCTTTGTGGTGAGACATACAATCCTTTTTGTGACACATAAATACCTAAAAACAAGTTTTTATTTCTTTATGGAAAACCAACCTGGGATTTTATTTTATTTTTGTTTCGAAAATCAATTATTCATGGGATATTGCAGTTCTTGTGGGAGAATACTTAACTAATGATTATAGCCAACTTACCAGGGACCTTCTCCGGATCTCTGTACTTTATTTCTGTTGATTTCGCTCTTTCAGAAAAGTGAGCCTCTAGCATTCAGCAGACACACAGAGGGAAGCTCTTTGATAGGCCAGGGACAGAGACAAGGAGATACGTGGGTGGTGCAGTTGATTTTCAGAGCAACATGCCATTCTGGGGCCCAAACCAATGAAGGCTTGATGACAGCTCTTCTTTCATTTTTCCACCCACTGAGGTTACCTACTTGGTCACTGAACAGATGAGCAAGCATGGAACACAGAAAAAGAAAGGAGGGTCAATATTCTGAGCAAAGATAGAACTGTGAGTGAAGAAAATTGTTCTCCTAAAAGTATTATTATTTTTGAAAAGTTAAGAATAACAGGTTTATAAGCAAGAGCCTGTTTATTCTTTTAAAAAAATCTGTTCCACTTTTTGATGAAAAAAATATATACAGAAGAAAAAAATATGCATATAAGGAGTTTAGCTTCATTAGGTCAGAAATATTTAGCCAAAAATGGAGAATGAATGATAATGTTCCAAGGAAATTCTTAACAGGAAACTGTGGAACACTTAACAAGTTTTTGATTTGAACTTCAGCCAGTCTAAAGTAGTCCTGGAGAAGCCAAGACAACTGCAAATTTACTTTGTTTTAATCTCTTGTCTCTAGTTAGGACACAAATAAATAGTCCAGAGTGATCCTTAGAGATAATTGGTCTGTGGCATAACTACATAACTGCTTCATGGGGAGAAATATGTTGCAAAAAGGGACGAGAGGGAAGCAAGAGAGAAAGACAGAAAGAGGAAGGAAGAAGAGGATGAACCAGAGGAAGAGGAGGAAGGAAGTACTTTCTTTTTTTAAAAAAAATATTTTATTTATTCATTTTCAAGCAGACAGAGAGAGAGAGAGAGAGAGAGAGAGAGAGAGAGAGAGAGAGAGAGAGAGAGCACCAGGGCCACCACCTTGTGGGTCTGGCTTATGTGGGTCCTGGGGAATTGAACCCGGGGCCTTAGGCACTGGAGGCAAGTGCCTTACCCGCTGAGCCATCTCTCCAGCCCAGGAAGTACTTTCAAATGAAAAATCTCAGAAGAAAAATCTATCTACTAGAGCAAACATTCTGTGCATATAAACTTAACCATGCTAGAGAAAGATCCTTGCCAGCCTACCTGTCCCAGGACAAACTGACTCTTCTTGACCCTAAGCTACTTTTGCTTTCATCATTTTGATGAAGGTCTTGCTCTTTTCAGGCCCTCAAACTCCAAGCAGTAAGGCTGAGAATTTGAACCCCACCCTTGGAAACATGGGCTAAATGAAACTCATAAATAATGGTGGCATCATCAGGAATACGCAGACACTAGAGAATTCGCTTATTGCCTATGTAGTTGGTGCCTGGCTGAGCAAATGCAGACTAGTTCATTGCCCTTTGCACTCTTGACAATTATTTCCTTACAGGCTTGACCAAGGTTTTATCACTCCAGCTGCTCATCAAATGCCATAAGATTATCACCTGCATGACTATAAGATGCACAACTTCCAGCCAGCGACCAAGCCATTCTCCTAAGCCCGCGATATAAGCAATAGAAAAGTTAAATACAGTATGACTTCTTCATGTTTTATATTATTCCTTTCCTTCCTTTTCCTTTCTTGAAAAAGAAGTAGCTAGCTGAGTTAAGCTTTGCCTCAACTCTATAACTTTTTGAGCTGGAAACAGAGTAGCTTCAAACACACCAGATGTGTTATGGCATTCATAAAGTTTTGAGATTTAATAATGTGTATATGATAATGTTATCTGGTCAATCTCTAGAAATATAATAAATGTCTTATCTTACTTAATACACAGAGACAAGCTCCGAGCTTAACTACCAAGATATAAAGCCAGCTGAGACATGATGGCTTACATCAAGGTAGATGCACCTACCTTGAACTTGAATTGAAATGAGACTGGTTACTCAATGGTCACAGGCATCCTTCTGCTTTAAACCACCTCTAATCTGAGCTGCAGAGAATTTCCCTCCTTGCAACAAGCAGATTATTTTTAGTTGAGAACTTGAACAGATGAGTCATCTGGTTCTCCTAAATTAAATCTTTGAAGAGTACATAAAAGCCAGTGACTGTATCTGTATGTCTCTGTCTCCATTGTTTAAATTCAATGAAACAGGATTTAAAAAAAAATCAGTGCCATTTAAATCCTGCCTTCCCTGTGATGTGCCTGTAGTAAACCTGTCAACACTTAGTGACATAATTGAAGGCATCTTAAAATAGTTGGGTAGCTGGAAATTGTGAAGGAAGAAACACATTGTTTGATGCATTTAGCATGGCTGCACTCTAGGCCGAGGGACTCTCAGGGACCAAGGATGGTGACTGACTGTCAAAACTCAGCAGAACTACTCAGCAATGCAACAATCACTTCACTTACAACAATGCAGATTTGTTGTTGTTTTAAAGAGACGTGACATCTTTTTCCTCACTCTAGTTCTACAGAAGGGAAAATACATGGTGTCAAGTATCAGATTGGAAATGCTTGTTTTTTTTTATTACACGAAATACATTTTACAAGAGGAGCTAAGTTATGCCAAGCTGTTATGGATACGTTGTCAAGTCACTCCCATTCTTTGGGTGAAGAGTTACCATGGCGGCATCAGCTCATCGCAGGCGGGATGCTTGCTGGGGTTAACACTGATGCCAGAGGCAACTGGCATTGTGTGCTGAGAGCTCCTCCTACTGGGAAGGGACGCTCGTTTGGGGGCTCTGCAAAGTGAGGTAAATGATGGACCCACTCACTCCTTTAGATGCTTAGAACATCCCTTCGCCGATGAACGTCTATAAGGCCTGTTACTGCATGAAAGGGTTTTCACTTCAATTAGCTCATTCCTTATCTTATTTGACGCTGAACTCTTATTTTTCACATTTTTTCACTAATAAGATACTGAGGCATAAAGATGCTAAGCTGAGTGGTATACATCAGTCGCAGGAGGTCCAGACTTAGACCGTCCAGATATTTGTTTGGTGATTGGATCTCATCCTGTGGTTACACACAGCACCCTCTAATATGTATGGAGAATTAACTATGTGTGAGGCGTGTGCCCAATCCTTTATTTAATGGAACCATCCATCCTGTCCCTTAGTTGCCATTGTTATTACCACTTTACAGTTAATGAGGCTGATGTTCAGAGAGTTTTTATCATTGCACAGCAATTATATTTGAAACCTGGGCAGCCTGACTCAAAGGTGCAGACACTGCTCTTAATCATCGTCTTGCATGACATTTCTTCTGAGGGTCATTTCAAAGGAATTGTGCTTTCATGTCTTACTGGAATAGATCAGGATATTCAGGAATCTGTGCAGAGATAATTGGATGGTGATGGATCAATGATGATGATCTGAGGAATTTTCTCAATGGCATTATGTATTTCAGTAGTCTTAGGTTTTGGTACCATGATTCCAGCTCAGAGTCCTTCTAAACCCCATGAAAGCTGCCTTCTTCCAGTCTGATGCACTTCATTCCTCTAGGCTCAGCTTCAAAACATAGTTCTTCCACGAGTCCAAGTCTCTTCCCTGGACCCTCAGAGGCCCTATGTGCTAATTATCTATTTCATTACAGTTATTCTCTTGAGCGTTAAAGCCTGGATCTGTGTCTCAGCTTCAAAGTCTAACAAACTACCTGCCACATATGAGGTGGTAGTCATTATTTTTTTTTGCAGAAGTTAACAAAGTAATGATTTAAAATTAGTAGCAAATGAATGCATCTTAAAATTAGTAGCAAATGAATGCATCTTAAGAAATATATATATATATATATATATATATATATATATGGTAGAGCTTTCGAAAAGAAGGAATGGAGAAGCTAGTGAAGTCAAGCTAACCGAGGCCACCTTGAGCTTGTGGGTGGGCACAGAGACAGACCATCCACCTGTGCCTCTGTCCAGATGAAACTTTAGAGGGATCCTGGCAAACAACCATCAGAATTAGTACTGTTTTTTTATTTCTGTCTCCACAAACCATATTCAGACACTCCCGGACCACCATATTTCTACTACCTAAAAGGTTTTAATAGAGAACATATTAGTTAGATATTTTGGGTAACAATAAAAGGAAGTTAGAAAGGCTTGCCATAAAGTAGATAGAAAGCGGGGTTTGTGTCAGAAAGGACCAACTTAGCACCGGACGCCTTCCCATTGGTGGAGATGAGCAATACAAAGATAAAAAATTGCAGTGTAGAATATCATGTAATGAAATGCCCAATGGAACTCTTTCCTTCAGATAATGCTTCTTCCAGTGACTGTGAGCTCTGTGCCCACTTGCAGAGGAGGTAAGGAATGACGTCATGCCACTTCCAGCATCAGACACTGGAAGCTTCCCCTTCTCCCCCAGAACAGTCATCCTTAGGAAACACCTACCACCCATGACATGAGGAACCAGAGCAAAGACCCCTGTTGAGAGGAACCAAGGATGCCAGTCCATGAACTCAGCAGAGATCAGCCTCAGCTCATCAGCCATGCAAATGGCTGAGAGATACCCACTCTGAGCCATCCAACCTGTTCCCATAAGTCATCCAACCTGTCACATCTGAGACATGTAAATTGTCCCCACATGAAACAGAGCACACTTTAAGCCCTACCCAGCCTCATGATAAAACTTTTACTAAAGTATGGATGTATTTTGAAGCAAGAGCCTAGACATCAAATATTCCATGTGATAAAATAAAGAACAGTCCTTGTTCTGACATCTGAGAAATCAATGGACAAGATGAATGTCCTTTTATAAAGACACAACACTCAAGATGTAATAACCAAGATAAGTCCACAAGGCCAAGTATGAAGGCCAAGTGAGAAGCTGGGCATGGGGCCAGCATCTCCATGGGGCAGGCATAGACCATCAGCCTGTAGCTCAGATTGCTGTCGGTCACAGCTTAAGAGATTTAACTGGGAATCAAGGTTGGTGTAGGGCTTGTGGAAAAGCTATATAAATGACCCACTTCTGTGTTCAAGGGGATGTTACTGCTATGACCTTGTTTTCTTGGAGATGAACTGCAATTTGACTATCACTTTTGCCTCTCTAGCATTCTTGTACACTGAAAAACAATATATTTTTAAATGGGCTTTTAAAAGTCATTAATATAGTATCAAAATCAGTAAAGAAAAAAATTAAAGAATAGACTAATAATCTTAATATATTTTCTTAATTATTATTTGCTACCTAATGATATTTAAGCAATTTGTAGGAATACCTGAGAATAATAAATCTCTTTACAGAGACAACAGTGTTATATTTTCTACAGAATTAACTAAATGGGGATATGCAATTAAGTGTTGAGAGGTAAAACTGTAAAACAGAGGTTTAAGAGTACAAACATTCATCAGAACAAAGCACGTATCTGTTTTTGTTTTTGTAAAATGTGCTGATTTTGAAGTTTGACTTGTCAAAATACATAGAAGCTTAGTTTCTGGCTTTATCTAGTATTTATGTCTTAATGTCTCCTGAGCTATGAAGTTGGATTTTCTATTTGAAAGTGAATGAACTCCATGGAATTGTTGATATATTTAACATACTTAAACTTGAAAGTGTACGATAATGAAATATTCTGAGCTCTTAGAACTGAAGTCCAGTAGTATGGAGTTATCACTTCTTAAATTCTTACTTCATAAGTCATCTTCTAATTAGAAATGGATGTAGCATGGATATTTACAGAGCAATTAGCCCTCTGTGTTAAGGCCAAGAGGAAATAAACTCTGCCAATGACAAGTTTTGCTTATTCATTCATATTTTACTAGATATTGGAGTGGTCTCCAGTTTGAGACCATTACTAATAAAACAAGTTCATCATATATAGCTTTCTAAATGGGCATGTGTGTGTGTAGCAACCCACATTTCAAATTTGTACCAGCAGAGTATATATGTGTGTGTTATAGTTATTTTTATGTCTTGTCACTATTTGGCATAGGAATTTAAAAA
Organism: Zapus hudsonius; assembly: GCA_004024765.1. Taxonomy (NCBI): domain Eukaryota; kingdom Metazoa; phylum Chordata; class Mammalia; order Rodentia; family Dipodidae; genus Zapus; species Zapus hudsonius. The sequence goes on along the minus strand of PVHP010025747.1, from coordinate 15,156 downwards.
GTTTATTCCTTTGAATGAATAAACTTACTGAATTTGTACTAGCTTTTGTATTTACTCCATGAAGTCAATAAGAAAAATGATTCTTTCTTTGCTTTGTATGCATGTGTGTGTGTGTGCACATATATGTGCCCAGGCATCACCCCATGCACTCACCTGCAGAGGAATGCACTTACCTGAGGTGAGTGAGGCTCTCAGGTGTCTTGATCCATTACTCTTCCATCCATTCTTATTTGAGCCCACATCTCTTGCTGACTCAGAGCTTGCCATCACTTTCTGGGCTCCCACAGTTCTTGGTTCTCTGCTCTCCTCCAGCACTGGGGTTAGAGATGTGCATGATAACCCAGATGTTTATGTGGGTTCTGGGAATGTAACTCAAGAGGTCTCTCAGGCCTCAGCCTCATGCTTGCACAGGAAGTACTCCTAACTTCTGAACCATAACTCCAGCCCCCATCTTCAAACTTTTATCAAGACTCTGTTCTCAGCGTTCAAAATCTATTCAGTATGAATCTGGAGAATTAAAGAATATTTGGGTTTTCCCCCTGGTTGCTTAATTCCCCCTAGTTTAATGGTGGCATTTGTTAAGCCTTTGCTATAATCACTACACTGTGCTCAGCTTCACCTATAGCAGAGACCCTATAAATGACGTGGAGGAAGATGGGTGCAAAGAATAGTGTCTACTGTGAGACAGATAGAGATAAATGCCTTAACCACTACCCTCAGCACACTATAGGATAGTTAGTGCCATGGTCCCTGGGAGTAGTTGAATGATAGGGTAAGACAAAGGGAGACTGACAGGAACATCATGACCGGCTCAGGAAGCTGGTATCACTGTGGCCTGTCAGCAGACAGAGGCTGAGGGAGGAGAGCACTATAAAACCTCAAGGTCTGTCCCCAATGACACACTTCCTGCAGCAAGGCTCCACCTTCCAAAGGTTTCTCAACTTTCTAGAACAGCACCGCCAGCTGGCAGTTAAGTATTCACACACATAGCCCAGAGGCATTTTATATTCAACCCCCACTGAAAGCATCAAGGCTCTTCATGGTTCTGTGTTCTGTGTTGGATGGAGATGGAAAGATGAAGCAGGGCTTAGTCCTTCGAGTATGATGGTTATAAAGACAGCTCTGCTCTCATTGTACTCTGAGTTTGAATTTCAAAATTATTTGAGTCTCTTAAGTTTAATTATACTCTAAATTATTTTAATCATATTTAAATGCAGCACATTTGATGATGGCTTGAGATAGCTGGTAAAAGTATAGTTTAAGTAAAATTATTGTTAAGATATCTTCAAAAGCTATAAATGGGAAGAATTTATAGTGTCGTTTTGGAAGATAGGATTTGTAATTTATTCTAAGCCTCAATGCAGATACCCACATATGAAGAGCAGAATGTAGCATATTTTGGGTCATTCGGGAAGAATTCCCTTTTGCTTTGTCTACCTTGACTTTCTCAGAATGATATCTGGATATGAAATAGCTCACTAAATGCTTCAATTTTCTCCTTGATTGGGCCTTGATAAACAGAATCAAAATCACTTTTGAAATAGTTTTAGAATTTTTAAAAGTAACTTTTTAACCTCACACTGTATAGATTTTATTGTTGTTTCCTCCTCCTTCAAGAATTTTAGGATTTACATGGCTCATATAGGTAAATTAAATAGGCATCTATTTCATACTTTTCTGAGGTCAGTGACATTTTGTCAGGACATCCTCAAAGGCCATCCCTGTAGGATGAACCACCTCATCCAATTGCTGCCTCTCTCGGCATCTTCTTGGGTTACTTAGGTCAACTGCTGTGAAGTTTTTTTTTAAGTATTTTTATTTATTCATTTGCAATCAGAGAGAGACAAATGGAGAGAGAGAATGGGCACAACAGGGCCTCTAGCTGCTGTAAACAAACTCCAAATGCATGCGCCACTTTGTGAATCTGGCTTTACCTGGGTACAGAGAAATCAAACTTGTGTCCTTAGGTTTTGCAGGCAAGTGCCTTAGCCACTGATCCATCTCTCCAGCCCAGCTGTGAGGTTTAAATTGATGTAACCAATTAAACCAAAATGCTGCCACAGTGTTAAAAAATAAACTAATATTTTATTGATATAAATTTGTATAATATTCAGTATAGAGTTACAGTGCTAGAATCAAAAGTCATGTCCACCACCCTTCACTTGCAGTTTTCTTCCTGCTGATCTGAAGGCCTTTCTTACTCCTAGACAAACACAGTGACTGATAAATGCCTTTACCACACATCTGTTAGAACACAGAGTGCAAGGATCAATTAAAACTGCGTCTTAAAACTGGAAAGAAGCAAAGTTAAATCTGCTTTGTAATGACATGGATCCACCAAAGCTCTCATTCCTGTTTTCAGCAAAGGTGGAGCATTCATCTAATGGTGTATGTGTGGATGGTTCCAACAGAATTCATTCATTGTATCACTAGCATAATCGTGGTGTGTTTGACATTACAAAGCAAATTACAAATAAGTCTTTATTCATCTGTGTATAGAGTTTTCCTACACAACACAGATAATGCCTTAGCTTTTGTGACAGTGATAGGAATCGCTACATAAATATGTTAATTGTGTGCACATTGGAAATTAAGATAGGTTATATACACCAAAAATGGCATTGTGTCTAGGCTTCAAGCAGGGGACAGTCCCCTGAACAGCACACTTTAAGTTCTACTGCACAACCTGCGCCTCTTCCGGCTGTGACCAGGCTGGGCTTTTCGTGTCCCATCCCCCATGCTGTAAGGAGTTCAGAAGAAACTCCTGTGGTGTTGAAGAGAGTCACTGCTGCCCCATCTCCTAGTTCTTTTACACCAGAGCCTCCATCTGCAGAAGCTCACTGGAAAGTGTCACCAGCCTTGGTTTGAGAGCCCTCGCCTAGAGTCATCACTCAGTTGGAGGTCTCTGTTTCCTCTGGAGAGATGACTATTTTCCCTGGAAAGAGGACCCAGAAGCCACTGCTCTGGGAGTGGTCAGCAGTCTTGGAAGAGTGAAAAAAGTCACAAGGCCCTAAGCAGACCCCTAGACAAACTCGAGGGGGTTCAACCAAGACTCAAGCCCAAGAAAACTAACCAAGGATGAGCGTCATAATCCAAGTAGCTGAGACAAAACACACAACCAAACACAACTGACGGAAGGAAAAGTTTTTATTTTGACTTGACATTTGTATTTTATTTTCAGTTCAAGCTGAGTAACATACACACTTGTTTCCATGACTAAAATTGAAATTCTCACTTGTTTTCACTACTGTTGCTCCAAAGACTAAAAATCAAATAAGTGTTTACATTACCGACCATAGTGGGATAAAGGGGAAGATGAAATTATTCTTTGGTCTTAAAAATGAGCCTTGTGACACTCCTGTGTGGTTGGGAGAATAATCCCTTGATTACTTATTGTGTGACATCTAATCATGAGCCCCAAGCCTGCTGCCCACCTCCAGATGTGGTGACTCACTGGAGGATGTACAGGCCTGGACATAAATGGCCAAAATTCATTGCAGCAAAGGACATGAAGAAAAGTCTGTGAAGGACAGATGAATGGGGAGATGGCTGGAGCTGAGGAGGGAGCTCAGAGCCCAGAGTTTTAGTGTAGGCTGGCCATGCAGGCTTTTCTAGACCAGCTGAAGGGAGGAAAATGCCTGGCATGAATCACCACACTGTCCAAGCAGCTTAGGCTCAGCTAACCTCCCACATCGGGGAGGTAATGGTGGGGACACTCCTCAGAATTCCAAGTTCCCAAATGCCAGCCAAGAACCAGCACTGAAAGCAGGCCTTTCTAACAGTAGTGACTTCCACCTGCAATGAACATTATGTCTCTTTTGAACGTTATGTCCAATCTAAGCAGTATCTTTTGAACTCATGATCGGAGAGCTCAAAAATCTGGTTCTCTTCAGGGTCTAGATTAAACAGTCCATAAAATGGCATAGTCTCTTTCATGTGGTCCCTGGCTTTCCTCTGGGATAGTGTGTAAGTGTATGCACACATAAGTGAGAATACCACATGGGAAATGTGTGCTGTTTAACCAAAAGTAATGTATGAGTTGACATTTTTATCTGCAGCATACTTTGCTGATTTCATAGACTCTTGCTGTTATTTAGTTGTCTGTTCCCTTGATGACTAGGTGTGTTTGTCCAGCACATTGGATGTGGTCCAGGACCCTCCTTAGGTCCTGGGATGCTGGGTGGGTACAGTGGACCAAGCCTTTTCTTGCAGAGCCCACATTGAGTGGAGGGAGAGACACCCCCTCATCACCATGCCACTTGCTGGGCAGGGACAGCTGCTATGAAGCAAAGGAAAGTACTAGAACAGCTGGAAAGGATTTAAGAACTCAGCAATGATCTTCCTACCTAGTCTGGCTATGTTCAAACAGGACACTGGGGAGGCAGAGGAGTAGAAAATGGATCTATGTGGATCCAAATGTCAAATTCAGTCATATATTTATGAGAACAGTTTTAACCTAGCAGAACTCTCAAAATCATCTAGATAAAGGCACCCCGAGCCCCCAGGTCACTGAACTGCACATTTTTCCCATCATCACCTGATAATGTGAGTGAAAAGACTTATAGGCATGTGTTAGGAAGTGCATTGGTAGTTCAACTTCTACACCAAGGACTTGATGATCTTTTTGTTCTCAAAGGGTCCATCTTGCTGGGAAGATGTCTTAATTCCAAACCGGATGACGGGCGAGTGCCAGTCTGCAGACTGCCCCGGAACCAGAGCAGTAAGTACAGGTTAAAGGAATTGTTTATAAAACAAGAAAGCCTTGGCAGTCTTCAGTGTCTGCTGGTAAATTAGAACAGAGGCAAAAATGCCCACTGATTTCTGTCCCATCTATTGACCCTCACCAGAAGTAGCATATCATGCAGATGCGGGGACAGTCACCACACACTCCCTGTGCTGTCACTTCCCTAGTGAGTTAACTGCTTTTGGTGACATGTAAAAACCAACCAGGAAAAAGACTAACATTATATCTTCCTGTTTTTCCTTTGCTGGGTTCTGAGCTAGCTCTGTTCTTCAGCTCTTATCTTTGAGGAATGAGGGTCTAAATCAGGACATTTCAACAGTCACCTGTGATACTGTGAAATGCATATGGAGTTGGCATATAGCTGCTTCCTAGCAGCTCTTAAAATCCATCAGTCAATTTTAGATTTTTATGGTAATAACCTGTCTGGTAGCTGAAGGAAGCCTCGAAGTGGACCTGGTCCCCAAAGATGGAGGTAGGATGGGAGCACTGATACTTTCAGCCTCATCCTCTCAACCTCCTCCCTCTAGACTGGATAGAAGGGCTGAGGAGTAAGATGGTGCCTGGAAGCCCTGCGCTCATTCTGCCCGCTCTAGCTCTGTGCATCCACCACCTGCATTCTTTGCAATACCCTTCACAGTAGACAAGGGATTCAAAGTGTTCCCTGAGCAAATTTGTTGAACCTGGAGACCCCCAACTAGTTGGTCAGAACCACAGAAAAGACCTAGGGCTTGCTGTATCTATAGTCTACGTCACTCAAAGAGTCCTGGTTTGCTGTCTCTTCCCACCTTTCTTGGAAGTTCTCTGACACGTTGGACTGTTGGAGAACCTAATATGGCTGACCAGTTATATATAGCTGAACTATCATCCTCTGTTCTTGTTAGCCTTTTCCTGTTTGCATGCTCATGCCCCACTTACACAGATGCTTCTAGAAAGAGACCCTAGGCTCTAAAGTTATTTTTAAATTAGCTTTGTTATTATGATCATGTTCATCATTTCAATATTGTTATTTCTTCCCCTAAAGTCCTTTAACCTGTCATACTTTGACTGTCTATATTCCTGGAGCTGTAAATACTGTTACAGTGCCAACACAAATGTCAGTGTTAGTTCACAGACTGTCACCACCAGCTGGCAGATCATATCTTCTCAAAGGAACAGTCTGTCAGTAGCAACAGGTACAGTGTCTGAGCTAGAATCATCAGACGGGCCTTCTCTTGACATTGTTCTGGAGGATTGCAGATGTACCTGGATAGCAGCAAGCAGAGTGGACACACATTCTCCATCACCTGGGACTAGGGAGCCCAGACAGAGTCTTACTAATGCAAATCCTAAAAACAAATAATGACTTAGATATAGATCACACATATACCAATGCACACTGCTGGGCTGAAATCTGTGTATAGGATTATATGGCAGAAGTCTTTAGAGTTTTATAGGGAAGAATATAAGTATATTAGTAACATGGACTCATTATGAGGAAGCATTATCACAACTGACCAATTCTACAGGCTCATCTGCCACCAGGCAAGAGAGTGCCATAAGGAAGGAGCGGAGAGTTTCTTTGTTTTTTTTTTTTATTATCCATAATTAGATATATTGAATGAGCAAATAATGTGTTGGTATCCCCAGTTCCCCGATTTCCCTCTTCCCTGTCCCCAGTCAGCTGGGTATCCTCCTCCATGGGCAGTCTGGATCAGTCCATGGGGTAGGGGATTATGGATAGCCTAGGAGTCAACCTGGTTCCACTCCCTTTGTATGTTGTTACTTAAGGGGGAGGCATGTCTCTGGATATTCTCCTCTACCATGGCTCTTACAATCTTTCCACCCCCTCTTCAGCTTTGTTCCCTGAGTTATGGTGAGTGAGTATTAAGGTTGCTTTATGGGCCTTAGGTCTTAGGGCCCTCTGTACTTCAGGAGCAGAGAGTTTCTGAGGCACAAGACTTGACAGATGCACAGACTCACTGTAGAGTGACCAGGAGGGCCCATGGAGGCAGGCACACACCAACTCTAGACCCTCCCCCACCTTTCTAACAGCACTCATGCAACATGTTCTAGTACAGTAAGGAAGCAAAATGTCTGTATGAGTCACTTTTCTCATTGGTATGACCCACTAGCTACCTGACAGGAAGTAGCTTAGGAAAGATCAGGGTTTATTCTGGTTTACAGATTTGATGGAGTGCATTCAATCATGGCAGAATAGGCATAAAAGTAGGAGCAGGAGGCTAGCTGATCATAATTGGGGAGAGAGAGAGAGAGAGAGAGAGAGAGAGAGAGAGAGAGAGAGAGAGAGAGAGAGAACAGGAACTGAGGAGGGCAGGCTATAAAACCTCAAAGCCCTCGCTCAGTGACCCTCTAGTAAGGCTCCTAATTGTCCCTCCAGCCAGAGACCCAGTGTTCAAGCACATGAGCCAATGAGGAACATGGAAATTTCCACATGAAGCTAGATCTCTGAGTCAAAACTTCAAATGGGACCAAATTACAACCAACTATACCATCCATCCATCAAAATGTTGGGGACAACACTGCAGTTGTATTTAATAGATAATTTAAGACTATAATCACTTTCTAAAAGAACCAAGATGAAATTATTTAAACATATTGTTTAAGAAAGTGGAAAAATTACCATCTACAATTCTTTTCTCCCCTCTTCTCTCTAATGAACACTAGAAAAGTGTTTAGCAGAGGAAATGATATTGTGTATCTTCTGAGAGTATCAGAAGTTATGTGCTCAACATGAGTCATGGATTTTCTTCATCTGGTCCTTAAAGCCATTTTTCTATGTAGCATTTCCACTGTGTTGATATGTATAAATCATGACTGCATTTATTTTCCAAAGTTGCTGGTGTTTTTTCTTAAGGAGAAAAAGAGATAGACATTTTGACTGGTTTATCATTTCCACAGCATTATTAAATTTTTGATGGTATTTTGGATCCAATATGGCATATTCTCATTAAAATTTAATTTCTATCACTTGGAAAATTATACATCTACTTAAAATTCAAAAACCAGAGTTTCTAATCTATTTTTAAAGTATTTATTTGTGGGGGGAGAGATCTAATGAGGTAAATAGAGAATGACAGAGTGAGTATGGACACGCCAGGGCCTTCTGCCACAGAAAATGAACTCCAGATGCATTTTCTGCTTTGTGCATCTTATTTACGTGGGTACTGGGGTATAAAACCCAGGATTCAGGCTTTGCAAACAAGTGCTTTATAACTGCTGAATCATCTCTTCAGCCCCCTTAATCTATTCTTAGCTAGTATTTATACATAAATTGAGTTTAAGTAATTTTCAACAGCAACAAAATTTAACCTTGGTTTCTAAGAGTGCAAGTATATATTTGGCCCTAGCTCATGAGGAATGTGAGCTGGCTTCAGCTCTACATTAATAGCTATTTTAGGAAAGAACATAGTGTCAGTTCTAAATGGCATAGTAGGTTTTTTGGTTTTCTTTATAAAATAATTATAGTCAGCCCAGAGGGCATATGTTTGAGATTAAGAAAGGGACATAATCAATTAGAATTTTCTTCACTTGTGAAATTAATTTAACTTTAGATATGGCATAGGACTTTAAATTTTCTGTGCAGGAGTCAATTTTATATTTTGCCTATAATATCTTTAACAGTGAAGATGGTGCCTGTGTCTGTATGTGAGTTGGGGGGGGGTATGTGTTTTTCTCTTGCACACATAGGCATAGGAAAACCCAGAGATCCTGATGTTGGGGCATTGTCATGGTTTGATTCAGATGTCCCCCACTAACAAATGAATGTGTTCTGATAGATTGATCCTCAGCTGATGGCAATTCGGGAAATAGAACCTCACTAGAGCTGTGTTGTTGGGGCATGCTTATGGGGGTTATAAGCCAGCTCCCCCTTGCCAGTATTTGGTACACCTTCCTGCAGCTGTTTGCAGTGCTATAGCAGAGGTGATGTCCACACCTCTGCTCATGCCATCATTTTCCCTGCAAGGATGGAGTCTCCCCTCAAGTCCATAAGCCAAATAAACCCATTCCTCCATAAGCCACTTTTGTTTGGGTTCTTTCTGCGCAGCAACTAGAAAGCTGACCACAACAGTTTTGGTACCAGGATGTGGGGTCATCTGTTGCTGCTAGAACCCTGATCTTGTGGCTTTGGTCTTCTGGAAGTGATCTATAGGAGGAATGTGGAAGGATTTGAAATCTCAGCCTGAGAGATGCCTCACAGTGCTGTGAGTACAGCTTGATGAGCCATTCTGGTCAGAATTAAAAGACCTGAATGAAGCAAGAACTATGGACTGTGAGGTTTGGCTTACGAGGGGGAGAAAGAACTTTGTCAGGACTGTGCCAGAAGCAGTTTGTGTGAGAGGCTTGCTGAGTTCTGCCTGCCTGTGTCCTGGAAACCTGTGCAGGGTTGCTTTACATAAAGATGAACTGGTGTGAGCAGATGGAGATGGCACAGAAAGAAAGATCTTTGGGTCAAAACTGCTGCCTGTTCACCTGTAATTGTTTGAGAGGTTACAGCCAGGTGATTTGCATTGGAACAATAGGAAGAATGTGGACTCTTTGAAGTAAGGGGCCCGAATGCTTTGTTCTCCCCTGGATTAACAAATTGGTAGCCGACCTGGTTCTGTGGAGTATGGCAAATGGAAGAAGAGAGGGTCATTGGATTTGCAACACAGTTGTGTTTTTGAAAAATGGCCATCAGCATGTGAAGCAGGTGTGCAAGGTTGCCTGCATGGAGCCCGATGGAGCCATGAGGATGAACTGTGGGTTGCAATGGAGACCCAGTGAATTCCAGGACTATGGATGGGTGCCAAGGCGAGCTGCCAGTACCGGATGACGTTTTCCTGGACTGTGAGTAGCGGAGCTGGAGGGGCGGAATTGAATCTCCAAGAGACTTGTGTTATTGGTTAGAATCATTGAACTTGTAGTTAGAGATTGATGGTGCCCTGCTTATTTCAAAGCTTGTATTGATTCAATCTGTTTTTGCCATGCCTCATGTTTTGCTCATTGTTTGTGAATGTTCTGTGCCATTATGGGTTTATTTTTGGTATTATGGCTCAGTTGAAAGCTGTGGGGACTTAAGAGTTGAGCTGAACATATTGTGTTTACATCTTGTATCTTGTATGATTATTAGTTTGTGGGGGCCAGGGGAGGACTGTCATGGTTTGATACAGGTGTCCCCCACAAACAAATGAATGTGTTCTGATAGATAGATCCTCAGCTGATGGTAGTTTGGGTTTACACCTCGATGAAGCTGTGTTTTCAGGGGCGGGCTTATGGGGTTATAAGCCAGCTTCCATTTGTCAGAGTTTGGCACACCTTCCTGCCGCTGTTTGCAGTGCTATGGCAGAGGTGATGTCCACCCCTCTGCTCATGCCATCATTTTTCCTGCCAGGATGGAGTCTCCCCTCAGGTCTGTAAGCCAAATAAACCCTTTCCTCCACAAGCTGCTTTTGTTTGGGTTCCTTCTGTGCAGCAACTAGGAAGCTGATGGCAACAGGCATTGTTTCTGAGTTTTAGCCCTCTGGTGAGTGATTCAGCTGTTATAATGAGGCATTTCTTAGGCATTTGTGGAAACGTCACCTCCCTCCTCATGCCCCAAAATTAGATGGCATGGATGTCAGGTTTAGGATAGCAAAGATTCCCTCAAATGAAAAAGAAATAAAACTGGAATTATCTCTTCAAAATACCAAATAACCAAAGTCATTATTAAGGTTCTTGTTGAGGGACGTTGGTTTTATTACTCAATAACTATAGCATGCTTAGATTGGTTTAGATTGATTTTGAAAAGAGTTAAATTCTTTTACCTCAAATATTTTTGCTTACCAGAAGCAGTTGAGAAGAACCAATAAGATTTATTTCAAATGGAATTAGATACTTAAAAGTACCCCCTAGACTATAAAAAACAACATAATTATTAAATGCAGTATAATAAATGGAGAGTTTTCATCTTACTCAATGTGCAATTTATTTCTTGCATTTTCCCCTGTTGGGCTCAGTATATGTCAACTGGAATTTTAGTTGGAAGAAAAGCTAATATTCATAGTCAGTATATCTGATTTCATCTTCTTTGGAAATGCCAACTAAAACAAAATGCACAGTAAATAAGAATCCCCTAATACTGAACAGTTTTGATTTATAAACCATTTGCATATTTTATGTCTAAAAGTTTCATATTAATGTTTTAGTTTGATGAGATTTCCATCCTCAAAGGGTCTTGGTATTCTTCAGTTTGTTTTCATATTGTCTCAAGATCATTAGACTCACACAAAATGAGACTTGAGATTTCTCAGGATGGGTTCCTGCATAAATTGAATATTCTTGTGTTTTTCCCAGCATCCTATAACAATTAAAAGTCAGGTCTATGGTTTTGTTTTTGTAAGGAAAAATGGCAGGGTAACCAAAGATTCCTGAGATAGTCTTTATTTGTACACACTGGAACGGTGGGTTCATCTGCACCTTGGGGTGACCACAGTGGTCCAAGTATCTGTTAACATGACCCAGGCCTGGTAGCTTCCCAGGGCCACCACTGTGGGAGGATGGCAGGGCACCTGTGTGTGGAGGGTGAGGGATGAAGAATGGGCTCCTTCACTTCCTGTTCATTTTGCCCTATAGTTGCACCAAAGACAAATGTTTGCCCTGCCCTTAAACTGTTCTCTCCAGCCATATTTTCTTAATTCTAAATAAAATTGAATTGTGAAAGCTTTGAAGTCAAGCTCAGATTATGATCGAATGATGTCTAAGCGTGACAAAATGCTCTCTGCTGTCTGACATGCAATTTGGGTGACAAACTAGAAACTTCAAACAGCATTTTTCAAAAACCGATCAAGAATTCAGACTCAAGGACAGTGTCTTTCTGAAGCAAGTTTTGAGAACTTGATAAGAAAGCTTCTTTCATTTTTTATCATGGAATTGTAGATAAATAGAAAATCTGAATAAACACCAAAACTGCTGACATATAAAAATGTATGACTGTATGATAAGAAGTGTTTATTATTAATGATGCTATAAAAATAAAGGAAGTTTTGAGCAAAACTCTGTGGGCATTTGTGAGGATCTGAGAACCCAGGCTCAATTCAGTTCACTTTTCTTTTTTATGTGATGCAATCCACTTTTTAATCTAATTTTTTAAAGAATTTGGTGGAAAATCAACACACATCTTCCCCATGGGGCTGGTGTGAACACCAAGAATCTTCAGGGAAAGGTGACCAAGCAGCTGAAGCAGTGACCATGCAGCTAAGTGTGCATGGACAAGGTGCCTGGTGCTCACAATATTTGCACAGATGTGACTTTGGTTGAGTTTATAATGCCGGCCTTTAAACAAGGCGCAGATCCTATATTTGTCAAATGTTAAAAACACCTGTGCCTACTCATCCCAGTAAATGCCTGGTCCTGTGAGTCCTACGTTGTTTGTTTGTTTGTTTGTTTGTTTGTTTGTTTGTTTGTTTGTTGCACGTGATGAGTCATGATTCTGTTCTGTTGTTTATTTTGTGTACAATAGAGTTAGCACATGCACACTACAATGCTTAAATATGAGAACTTTAAAACCATTTATTAATTCTAGAACATCTAAATTTTTCACTTCTTATTTTTTTCATTCAATGATCCTCAAAGTAGTAGTATATAATTAAGATTCCATTATACCTCAGACAAGGGTCCCAGACAAGAAAGAAACAATGAAGAAATGTATTATGATCTATCAGTAAGATGTGTGCTACTAAACTGATAAACTTTAGATCAGCAAAAAGATGTGTTTATTGACCAGAAAAGATGACAATAAGTATAAAAAAGTAATTTAATTTCAAAACATCTATAAATGTAATTCCAAGAGAGGGAACAAAGAAAGATGACATCCCACTGTAAACATACCAAATGCCTCCTTTGGGATGGTAGATTAGACCTTCGTGGCAATTTCGGGGCTCAGGGACCCTGGGGTCACTCTGAGATAGCCTCAGTGCAGATTCCAGGAGGCTAATGGAGTGAGAAGAATAGAAGGAAGATGAGAAAGTAATGGGGCAGGAGAAGGATGCCTGCCTCCCAGCCAGGAAATAGTCCTCTTGATCCTCCAAGCAGGTGATTGATGGGTCTAGAGCCGCACACTTCATCACTACTTGATGGCGGTCATTAGGGAACCCTCATCTCTCTTACTTCGGTAGGTCAAGGTAGCTCTCAAAAGTTATCATGGGTCATGACAAAATTTAGTTTTTAAGATAGATAGTGCAACAATATTACTTAAAGGCAGTTTTTCAACCTAGAGGTTTGAAGTGGGAGGTATATTTATATGGAGGAAATATGCAAACGTTTCATGTATTAGTGACCCACTAACGTTTCTCACACAACAAATGCAGGTTGGGATCCTGGGATCTCCCTAAAGTAGGTAATTATCATGGTCTTCTCTCCTCAGAGTTTGAGAACATAAACTCATTGATCTTTTCACAGGTGTATTTTCTTTAGCAATGATAAAATATTTATGCTGAAAGTTTGGAAAAGCAAAAAAATGTAAATTTGTAAAGTCTGTGCCTATGGGAAGAAATCTGGTTGATTCTCACAGCACAACAATCTACTGTGATAGTTACTGTTCACAAGACAAAGGCTGATCTTCCAGAGCCAAGAATCTATTTGGGGAGAAAATTCTTTACAGGAATGAGTGCAATTCAGCTTCAGCAGAGCCAGCACATAACTGAGTAAGCATCCTCTCTCTGTCACGGCTTGGGATAGAAAATGAGTATTTCACTCCGCACTTCCCTAGTGAGGGGGAATTTAGAGTGTGGTCAGACATGTAGGCAACAGCTGATATAATGTTACATAAATTTCAGTGAAGATGAGCATGAAGGATGTACCAGGACTTCACTGTGTGGATAGAACAAAGATCAGAAAATGAGCATATCTTAAATGGGATGAGACAGGCACACTAAGTGTCATGGGGGTTCAGAGACAGGAGAGTCCTTTACTTAACAGAGGTGATGAAAGACTGCTTCTGGAAGAGACAGGGCTTGGGGATGGGTGAGAACAGCCTGGGCAATGTGCCTCAAGAATGCCATCCATGATGTGTGTTGAGACAAGGGCTGGAGATAACAACTGGGCTAGAGAACCTGGCCAGTGATCCCCAGGGATCCTCCAGTGTCTCTCTCCCCCACTAACCCGCATTACATGCTGGCATCTTGACATGGGTCCTAGGAATCAAACTCAGGTCCCCATGCATGCAAGCCAAGTGTCTTCTGCACAGTGCTACCTCCCCAGCTCTGTGGGCTTTTCTCTAGTGGATTTTTGCCTCACAGAAGTAATCTCACCATGTCAGAGTTTAGACAGTTTGATGGTCTGGCTGGTAGGTAAGCTGACTGGAGCGATGGCATGAGGTACAAAAAGAGAAAAAGGAAATCTTGGAGGCAACCAAAATGAGAGATTACTTTTACACATTTTCTTGTGCCCACCTTGAATTCCAGGCAAGAGTGAATAAAGGGAAATGAGCACTGCCATTTTGCCTTCCATAAAGCTCAAAACATCACAAACAAATGAGATTTTAGTTTAGAGCCGATTAGAAGCGCCACACATTTCTTGTATTGATTGGGTCATTAAGAGCAGCCATATGGTTACTTTCTGCCTTAACTGTTCACGTTTCTTCAGCACGTTCCTCAGTGGGAGTCTGTTTAGTGGTTGATTGAAACTCTGTCTTGATCAGCAACTTTCTGTTATCTGCCATGGCCAGACATGGCTGGTCCAACAAAAAGGGCTTCCTCCCTCCTTCCTCCTGCTGTCCCCTTGGACACCCTCACTGGGAACCTGCGGCCATTTCATCATGCCATAAGTTTCTCAAAGTGTTCAAGGGGAACGAATATGGGGGTATGATCTGGGCATTTATTCCTTCTCATGTATCATTGAGTACCTACTGGCTGGACAATGCAGGAGGAAGCCTGCTTGTAGGACCATTCCTTCTTGTTCTAGTTTACTGGCCCTGTTCATGCTCACCTCTTCATGAAAGGAAGGTTATATATCACGTGTGTGTGTGTGTGTGTGTGTGTGTGTGTGTGTGTGTGTGTGTGTGTGTAGGCTAGTGCTTGACATTGTGTTTGTGGAACAGATATATCAGTGGTGTTTCTATAAGGCTGTGCTTATGGTAAATGCTGATGGAAGGACTTACCTCTGAGCCTGTCTTGGGAAGGAAAATCAGACTGTTCCCATTATCTCTAGCTTGATGGGATAATGTGTTGACTCTTCCTTGGTTAATATCAGCAGGTAGCAACCGACCGTAGGCCGATAGCTGAGATTCTGGCAAGAGAGGACCCACCACAGTCATATCGTGGAGGATCCAAATGGAACCCCGCAGAGAATGACGGGATGAACAAGGGGCCCACAGCCACAGCCATTAAATCAACACAGGATAAGCCAGTGAGACAGAAACCAACGATTTCGACACGAAGACCCCTAAGATCACAACC
>PVHP010025746.1:0-25232 GCA_004024765.1 Zapus hudsonius | reverse complement strand
GAAATTTGATCGAAATAAAAAATAGAGAAGTCTCAAATTAACAAGATTAAAAATGAAAATGGAGAGGTCACAATAGATACCAATGAAATTGGAAGAATCATCAGAACATATATCCAAAAACTTTACTCCACAAAATTGGACAACCTGGATGAAATGGATAAATTCTGAGACACATACAACCTACCAATATAATTTTAAATTTTCCAACAAAGGACGTCCAGGACCTGATGGATACTCAGTTGAATTCTACCAAACCTGCATTGAAAACTAAAAACCAACTTTTCTCAAATTATTTTAAATAACTGGAAAAGAGGAAATGCTTCTCAACTTCAACTGTGAAGCCAGCATTACACTACTAACAAACCCTGACAGATACACAAAGAAAAGAAAATTATAGACTGGTATTCCTGATGAACCGATACAGAAAAATTCTGAATAAAA
Source organism: Zapus hudsonius (assembly GCA_004024765.1). Classification (NCBI taxonomy): domain Eukaryota; kingdom Metazoa; phylum Chordata; class Mammalia; order Rodentia; family Dipodidae; genus Zapus; species Zapus hudsonius. The sequence goes on along the minus strand of PVHP010025746.1, from coordinate 24,791 downwards.
TCCTTGTAAACCAAATGCAGCAACACATAAAAAGCATTATCCACCCTGATCTGGCAGGCTTCCTACCAGGAATGCAGAGATGATTCAACATATGGAAATTGATAATGTAATACACCACATAAATAAACTTAAACACAAGAACCACATGATCACTTCAATAGATGCAGAAAATGCCTTCAACAAAATAGAGCATCACTTCTTTATCAAAGCGCTGGAGAGACTAGGAATGGAAGGATCATAATTCTACATAATAAAGGGTATATTTAAAGCCCCAAATGATACTAAATGGGAAAATACTTAAAGAGTTTCTGTTAAAATCAGGAACAAGACAGGGATACCCACTCTCACCACTGCTCTTAAACATACTGCTTGAAGCTCTAACCCAAACAATAAGACAAGAGAAAGACATAACAGGGATACAAAGTGGAAAGAAGTCAAAGTAGCCCTATTTGTTGGCAACATAGTTCTATATATAAGTGACCCAAAAAGACTCTACTAAAAGACTCCTAAAGGTGAGAAATTCCTTCAGCAAAGTGGCAGGTTACAAAATCAACACCTAAAAATCAGTAGCCTTCCTATACACCAAGGAAAAATATATAGAGAAAGAAATCAGCAAGGCTGTCTCATTTTCAATAGCCACAAAAAATTAAATGTTTTGGAATAACACTAATCAGGAAAGGGAAAACCTATAGAACAAAAATATAAAAACACTGAAGCAAGTAACGGATGAGTACATGAGAAGATGGAAAGAACTCCCATGCTCATGAATTAAAATTGTGAAAATGGCCATTCTACCAAAAACAATATGCAAATTTGATGCATAACCAATAAAAATCACAGCATGATTCTCCACAGAGATAGGAAAATAATGCCAAATTTCATATAGAACTACAATAGGCCTCATATATCCAAAACTATCCTCAGCAAAAGAAACACCACTAAATAATGTAACTCATTATAGACAATTAAAAAAATTTTTTTAAAGAAATAAAATATAATATTAAATTTTAAAATGCTAAAAAAGAAAAAGAAACACCTATGGGGCAGGAGAGATGGCTCAGCGGTTAAGGCACTTGCCTCTGGTGCCTAAGGCCCCGGGTTCAATTCCCCAGTACCCATATACATCAGATGCACAAGGTGGTGGCTCTGATGTTCTCTGCCTCTCTCTCTCTCTTTCTCTCTCTCACTCTGTCTCGGTATTTCTCTGCTTGAAAATGAATAAATAAAATATTTTTAAAAAGAAATACCTCTGGAGGTATTACACCATACCCAATTTCAAGTTATACTACAAAGCCATAGTAATAAAAACAACATGGTATGTGTATAAAAACAGACATATAGATCAATGGAACACAGTAAAAGATCCAGTACTTAATTCAAGCAACTATAGCTACCTGATTTTTGACAAAGGAGTCAACAATATACAATGAAGAAAAGACAGCATTTCCAATAAACAGTGCTAGAGAAATTGGATAATCACATGTAGAAAAATGAAACCAGAGCCACTCCGTTCATCATGCACAAATATCAACACCAAATGGATTAAGGACCTCAATATAAGACATGGAACTCTTAAATGGATATAAAAAATAGGGAGAACTCTCCATGATATTGGAGTGGGAAAATACTTCCCGAATAAGACCCCATTAGCTCAGGAAATTAAAAATCACACAAATAATGGGATCTCATGAAACTAAAAAGCTATTGTATTGAAAGACATACCATTAACAGCGCCAATAGACTACCCACAGAATGGGAGAAAAATTTTTTTCCTTAAGAGGCCTAAGAGGGTTGGGGTCAGGGAGGAGTGATGTGGGGGTACCATCACAAGACTTATTTATACAGTGTTTCTGTGATGATTAGGTTTTGTTGTCAACTTGATCTTTTAAATTATTTTGGTTGAGTGCTTGGGGTTGTTTACAGGAAGGCAGCCTCTCAATAGGGGGCAGGATGTAAGGAAGCTCAGGGAAGCTAGAAATGAACATCCTTTCTGAAAGGGCAGTGCCGGAAGGAAATTCCAGAGAACCAGGAAGCCATTAATTCTGGAATAGGGTTTCAAGACCCCACCCTAAGGCTATATAAAGGAGGAGATAATCTTCTCTCTTTCCCCTACCTGCCCCTTCCTGTTTCCTGTCAGTGTGTGTGGTGTTGGTGATAGGTTTCTCTATCTTGGATTGGACTCGTGAAAGGGGGGAGCCTCTTTTTCTATTATGTAACTTCTCCTGGATCTGTAGCTTTAATAAATCCTTTCCTCCCATAAACGGTGCCTGGTTTGGAGATTCATCCCAGTGGTGTGTGGCTGACTACAACAGGTTTTAATTATTACCAATAAATAAGTCAAAATATAAAGACAAAAAGATGTGTTACATATGCAAATGGAATTCTACTGAGTAAGAAAAAATCAAATAATGAAATTTTCAGGAAAATAGATGGACTTGAAAAAAATCATTCTAAGCAAGGTCACACAGACTAAGAATGACAAACACTGCATGTTTTCTCTCATATGTGGCTCTTAAAATGGACCATCTGAGAGGAAGACAAAAGGCTGTAATCATTAATACTATGGGTTTATAACTAGATCAAAAAAAGTAAAAACAGAGAGGGAGGTGAGAAGGGGATACCACAAAGGTGAGGGAAAGAATATGGGGGGGAGGTAGTGGTGAGTGTGGGAAGGAGAAATACACAAAACTACATACTAAAGTAGTTAGTACATTAGGTACCTATTCTCCAGATAGCAGCACTATACAGAATATAACCCTCAATTAAGGGGTATGGGTGGACTAAGCTGATCTGTCCAGTAGAAGGTAGAGAAAACTAACTCCTGAAAAAAAAACGATTCTGGATTGTAAATCCCAGGACCAGAACTGGTTATCCCCCAGTGAGTATTTGGCCAGAGAGACCCATGGGTTCTCCAAAACAATATAGGTCAAGCATTTGGTTACCCAACAGAGCTCAAAGGTAAGACATTATTGTTGAAGACATCATCTCAGGACACTAAGAAATCACATGAGAACTGATATGAAAGCTAATCCTCTCCTGGCAAATCCTCTTTATTCTGGAAAGTGCTATGGGAGATGCTGTGTGATAATGATCACCAACAGGACAAATAAGCAGGAGACCTTGTCTGCAAGCTATGCAATCCAGCACCCAGACAAGAAATAGACATTTGCACAATAGTGGCACACAGCCTTTGTGGGTAACCAACTGTCCTCAGACTGGACACAAAACCCACTCAGTGGAAGAGAACTCATAACTGGTATTGGGAACTCAGTTAGCGCCCCATGGGCAGGAAGCTCACAACCACCAGAGAAACCCCTATTGTTCTATGGACAATTTGAGTGAGTATTCTCATCAAAATGTCTCTCAAAATTATATTCATATCCCCCTTAATCAGAGCTGCTCTCACTTTTGTTAACTGAGGCCTTAATTACCCCACAATGAATACCGATAACCCCATGAGGAGGGCTCTCAGGGAAATTGGGAGTAGGGGAGAAGGGACACAAAAATTAAACCTTTGTGAAAAAAAAAGAATAAATAGAAGGCTTTAATTAAGATGAGGCCACTTTGGCCACCATAGAAAACAAAAAAGAATGAGGGGCTCCTGCTTAATGCCTCTGAGGATTCCTTTTGGAGTGATAGAAATGTTTTTGAACTAAATTAAGTGGTGACTGTACATCATTCAAGTGTACTAAATAACACTAAATCATTCACGTTAAATTAGTTAATTTTATCATTGCTTTGAGCTCTTCTTGAACTCAAAGCAATGATAAATATTTGAAATATTTTTTCTAAAGAGGAGAATCCAGTAGAAAAATGGATGTGAACATGTTATCTATAGACAGCCATGTCCTAAAAGAAAAGACAACTATTCATCATAATAAAAGCCTTTAAATTACAATAAATTATAGCAAAAGCAATCTAGTCCCCCAATTCCATTTTCTGTGCAATAATCTACCACTGTGATACATTTTAATGATACCTTTTTGAAGTTTTTTTCATTCTTTGGGATATGCTTTTTAAAAAAATATTATTTAGTTTTCCCACAATTGTTTTTGCAGCTTTCTATGCTGCGTATTTCATCTTTGCATTATTTTCAGTGCTGGAAAGATACATTTAGTTCTAGTTTTTATGTACTTTTCACTCCATAAAAATAAATTATGGCTATGTCTTTATTTTTAATATATATTTATTGTCTATAATGAGTTACATTATTTAGTGGGCAAACAATGAGTTGTTATCCCCAGTTTCCTAGTGTCCCCCCTCCCCACCCCCAATCAGTTGGATATCCTCCTCCTCCGTGGGTCGTCTGGATCAGTCCTTGTGACAGGGGACCATGGATAGCCTAATATTCAGCCAGGTTCTCCTGGCCCTAGTATGTTGTTACTGAGGGGTGCCATGCCTCTGGATAGTCTCCCCCACCACGGCTCTCACAATCTTTCCGCCCCCTCTTCCGCTCAGTTCCCTGAGTCGTAGTGGATGAGTATTAAGGCTGCTTTAATTTTGTGAGTTTAGGGGTCTTTGTGTCGAAAATTGTTGGTTTCTGTCACCCTGGCTTATCCCGTGTTGATTGAATGGCTGTGGCTGTGGGTCCCTTGTTCATCCTGTCTTTCTCTGCAGGATTCCATGTGGATCCTCCATGATATGACTGTGGTGGCTCATCTCTTGCCAGGATCTCAGCTTTTCTGCCTGCGGTCAGTTGGTAGGGTTAGATGGGCCACAACTCTCTCGCTGCATCCTGAAAAATACAAACACAATCTCCATCGGAGAGTGAGATCAGTATAGGTTAACAACTATACACAATTCTGGATTACCTAGATTCTGGTTTTAGTAGCCTCTCCATCAATCGTTTTCATAGTGCATCTTTTCTTGGGAGCCCAAGAGTACAGGATCCGGTGCCTATCTCCCTGAATCCCTAATTCCAGTCACAGGCTTCCCCCCACTAAGTGGAATATTTGGTTGAATTTAAATGCTATTGATTGTTTCCCCCAGGCCCAGGCTCCTCCATTGCACTAATGCTTCTTTCTTGGTTCACTGTTCTCCCCCAGTAGGAGGTGTGGTCAGCCTACTCATGGCCGCAGTCTGTGTTTCATGCCAGTGGTCTCTGTTTACTCCAGTGTCGCTGATCAGCTTCCCCTGGAAGCTTGTGCAGTGCCTTCCAGCACTGCACTAACTGGAAGCCATTCCGGACATTGAAGCAATGTCTGTTTTATCTGTAGCATTGTGAACGTATGCTAAATTATCGAAATGTCCTCAGGAAATGAGGGTCTATCCTGTACATGCTTTTGAATTTGTGAAGGAAAATTTCTCAAAGATCTGGGCTTTTGAGTGGCTGCTATGCAGCAGTGATCAGTTGAAGTCATTGGTTTATTTTGAAATGGCTTCTTGCTGTCCTGCCCAGCAGCTGTTGAGCTCTTGCACTCAAGCAATCCTCCTGCCTCAGCCTCCTCAGCATCTGAGATTACAGGTATGTCCTACCATAGCTAATATAAATTGGGAATTTTGATCAATCTGTCAAAATACCTAGACTAACCATTATAGGATTTTAAAAAATTATTATTTATCTGTATGCAGTGAGTGGGGAAGGGAGATTGGCGCAGGGCCTCTTGCCACTGCAAAGGAACTTCAGGCATATGTGCCACTTTTGCATCTGGCTTTACATGGATACCTGGGAATTCAAACCTGAGCCAGCAGGCTTTGTAAGCAAGTTCCTTTAATGGCTGAGCCATCTTCCCAGCCCCCATTATAGGATTTGAACTGACCAGAGTTCTAAAGGTCGACATATGTGATTTCTGAATAATTAGATCTGCATTGATACATTTCACTTTTGAGGCCATTTCTAACTGAACCCCACTCATCTGCTTATACCCATACAAATACCATTAATTCTTATGCTTACAAAAATATACATTTTATTATTGGGCATTTTATTGTGTACAGTAACCTTGAATGATTCTGTTGTGTTTTCATGGTTCTCAACTCCTCTTTGCAAAATGTAAATAAATGTCTTTTCAAGATTTCCCCAGTGTTTATATTTTCAAAATTGATCTGAGATTTTAAAGCTTGGAATTTTTAGAATTTGGGGATTTTCATCTTTCTGGATATCAATATGTATTATGGTGTTTGAGATTGTGTCTTTCAGGACTGTGACCCAAAGTAGAATTTTCAAACAAATTTATGATTTGAATCTAGTATCTTCCTTGAAAAGGGTCAAATATTCCCTCATTAAAAGATACTTTAATGATAGAGAAATGCTGTTTGGTAATCATTCTCCATAGGTCAAGAATGGTACAGGATACTGTCGCTAATAGGTTCTTCCCTGGTTTCAGCAAGAATCATGAGTCATTAGAAGAATAGGGTCAGGGGATATGATGAACTTCCATGGATGAAGTGGAGGCAATGGTGGAAACAGGAAGCAGGGATGGTGGGTTAATGGAGTCTGTGCCTGAGAATATGTATTGGTGTCTGTGATGCTTAGGTTTTGTTGTCAACTTGGACCTTTTTAATTATCTTGGGTGGGTCTCTGAGGATGTCTACAGGAAGGCAGCCTCTCAGTAAGGGGCAAGATGTAAGGAAGCTCAAAGGAGCTAGAAGTAAACATCCTTTCCTGTGTCGGCAGTGTAGGAAGGAAATTCCAGAGACTCAGGAAGCCATTAAGTCTGGGGAAGGGCTGCAAGACCCACCCTAAGGCTATATAAAGGGGAAGAAATTCTCTCCTTGCCCCCTCCTGCCTGTTCCCTGTTCGGTGTGTGTGGTGTAGGTGATGAGTTTTTCTCTCTGTTCGGACCTGTGAAAGAGGGCCAGCCTCTTTAGCTGTTACAGAACTTCCCTTCAATCTGTAGTTTCAATAAATACTTTCCTCCCCCAAATTGTGCCTGGTTTGAAGATTCATCCCAGCAGTGTGTGGCTGACTATGACAGTCAATCAGTGCATCATCCCACAGAAAGGAATGAACAGGTTAAGGGGAGGCAGTGGTGAGAGTCGAAAGCAGGGATGACTGGTTAGTAGAATTTGAACCTGGGATTGATTATTGGTGCATAATTACATTATGGCATGGAAAGGAATAAATAGCTTTAATTGCTATATTAGGAGAAAGTTAAGGTCTGGTAGCAATAAGCCTGATATAAATGATTGCATTGGTAAGTGTTGGCCTTTTACCTAGCTTCCAGAGCTAAGCCAGTTCATATACCTTTTAATTTACTGGCTGTCCTAATTTACATTTAAGGACAAACTCTGCAACATGCCCAATATTTAATGAAAGTCTTCTCAACCAGAGGGATTTGTTGTTGTTTACTGTAGTAACGATGGTGGAGGGGAGATACTCAAACTTTTGGGGAATTAAAAGTTCTGCCAATTAAAAAAAATTTCTAACTTCAAGATACAAAATGGCCTTGATATTCATGATTTCAAAGTGCCTGATAATACCTACACATAATGGGAGGAAAAGATGATGACACCAAAACAAACCAGAGACTAATTGAGAGAGGGAAGAAGTGTGGGAGAGGGAAGGGAATCATAATGGTTTATGGTCTATAATTATGGAAGCTATCAATAAAAAGTTTAAAAAAATTAAATTTTAAAAAATCTATGGAAATATCCTTCTAATCAAACACAGCCAAATGTATTAGTTATGTAGTAAAGATGAACACCATCTTGACGGAGTTTCAAATAGTGTTTCAGAAGAGGAAGGTCAAGGATAAACCTATAGAGGCTGTTGTCTCTGTGGTGTCAGGACTTGAACCCAGGACTTTGTGCAAGCTAGGCACTGCTCTGTGCCCCAGCACAGGATCTGGATTTGAATGGTTTGAAGTGGCTCTTGTAGTTCCGTGATCAGACCAACATGGTTATCATTACCCCAGAGAGTCTTCGTCTTCCATCCACAGAGCCTAGTTTGAGCTGGCACCTTTCCAGATCAGGGCACCTTTCCTTTGGGAACTCGGTTCTCCACCTAGTGGCAGGTTGATGGCCCTGACTCCTTTCTGTATAAACGAGGCAATCTGTCCTTCCGGGAACAGACATGGACTCTATGTATGAACTTGCTTTTCTGATCTGCACCGCTTCCAACAATATTACCATCTGTACAGTGACAGAACCCTCAGATTCAGGGCATTCTTAATCAGGGAACTTACTAAACAATCAAAGAAAGCAATAATGGACTCATGCCCACAGAACCGACTGGTTTTACAGATCTATTTCATCATCCAGAAGTAGTTGTCCTCAGTTTTTGCACCAACTTATTAACAATGCTAGTTCAGAAACAAAACTTAAAATATGGGGAGCTATTTCCCAGTATGTGCTAGCCATGCTTATTCATCAATCAATCTATAATACATTTTTCCATAGCCACATGCCAATGGTGTTATTGAAGGAGAGTTGCAACTTCTGTTAGCAAACTGCCAGGCAAAAAGACTAAGCTCTGTCTGTGTGTGACATCGTGGCTGGTGCTGCCTCCAAGGAGAAACTGGGCTGCTGCTGAACATGGGAATAAAGAGGTCTTCCATACAAGGAAAGGGCTTCTCTGGAGCATCTCTGAGTACTTCCATGTCTTCCATAGTAAAGGACAACAGTGAAGTATAGCACCAGCCCTATGCAGAGCCACTGAATGTTCCAACATTTGAGGAAAGGAGGTGTTGAGTATTCAGCAGATGCGTTATCCCAAGCAAGTGAGGTTCTAGCTGAGAGTAAAGGAAATGGACAATGAGACATGGTTGGAGCAGGGCATTGTCTTGATCCCAAGAGTTTAAAGCCAACCTGAGTATCATGGTGAGACCCCATCTCTTTTTTTAAAAAAGCAGATGCAGCTTCTTGATTAATTGGCATGTTGAAGTGTAAAGTCCTTTGTTCTTCTCCTTCCTTTCTCTTATTATTCTACATACTGACTGTTGGTAGTAGCTAGCATGCAGAAGAAAGTGTGACTTTGTCCACGGACAAACACCATGTACATGAGGAATAGTTGTACAAGATATTGCTGTTTAGTGGCACATCAAACACAAGAAAAATGGTGTGAGTGGATTCTGAGTAGGCACAGAGATGGGCTATGCCTCCACAGCAAATGTGATGTGTGAATGGGGCTTCTGAATCTCTCTTCACACAGGCTGCTTCATTTGGTGCTTTCTTCTTGCATTCATTCAATAAGGCTTTATTAAGCAACTATTATTTTATAAAGCACAGTGCCAGATACTAATAAAGAAATAAAAATAAATAAATAAATAAGAAGTAAAAAAGAGCTACAGAGATAACTCTCATATAGTAGCAGTATGCTCTTTTTTAAAGGAAACTTTCTGATACCTCAAATAAAACATAGAGAATGCAATAAACTAGTCAAAAATTATAACAATTTAAGATACCTCTATCATATATCTACATATTATTATATTTACCTATTAAATGTTAAGCAGGGAATGGGACAGTCCCATCCTTTATCCAGCACTCAATGAAAGACATCCACCATAAATAAAAATTAAGAAGTAAACTATATTTATTTTTAAATGTTATAACAATCAATAATAACAATAATAGCAAAGCATTGTTCCCGTGGGAGGATTTATATGCAATGATCCCTACAAAACCTCTGTCAGGAAGAGCAAGTATTACAATTCTTATTTTGGGGAGGGGAGAATGCTGTGCATGAGGGTGTGGTGTATGCATATGTATACGTATGTGCCCATTTGGTAATCATGGGAGGCTTGCCTGTAGCAGGTGAGTTTGCCTGCCATGGCCAGAGCAGAATGCCAGGTGTTCTGCTCTGTCACTCTTAGGCTCGTGCTTACATGAGCCAGAGTTTCTTACTGATGCCAGAACTTGCCAGTTTTGTTGTTGTTGTTTGTTTATTCGTTTTGTTCTGTTTGCAAGCTCTAGCAACTTTCCAGTCTCTGCTCCCCCACAGAGAAGGATGACAGACAAGCACAGCCATACCCATCTTTTATGTGGGTCCTGGTGATCAAATTCAGGTGATCTCCCAGGCCTCCTCTGGCCTTCACGCTTGCTGCAAGAATTGCTCTTAACTGCTGAGCCATCTCTCCACAATTGCCATTTATTGGATAAAGAAACAGACATTCCCAAAAGATGGCCAGCCAATAACAGCTGGGCACAGGCTTTTCAGTGATGGCTTCCAACCCTGCAGCGGTTCAGCCCCTTCCTCAGCGCCCCCATCACCTCCCTGTTCCTCAAGCTGTAAATGAGGGGGTTGAGCATAGGCGTAAGGACCGTATAAAAGAGAGAGACCACTTTATCATGGCTAGGAGCCCGGTATCGCCTTGGCCTCAGGTAAATGAACATAGCCGCTCCATAAAAGAGAGAAACAGCAGTCAGGTGGGAGGAACAGGTGGCCAGAGCCTTTTTCCGCGCCTGAGCTGAGCGCATACGAAGCACAGCCCCCAGGATGCGAGCGTAGGAGGCCACGATGATGGAGAAGGGAAGGAGCAGCATGAACACGCAGCACGCAAAGAGCAGGGTGTCAAAAAGGAATGTGTCTGCACAGGCCAGTTTGAGTAAAGCTGGCACCTCACAGAAGAAGTGATCCACGTACCTCGAGCCACAGTAGGGTAAGCTCATGGCTCCCACCATCTGAATCACTCCATCAAGGATCCCAAAAGCCCACGAGCTCCCAGCAATCTGGAGACAGACCCTTTGGCTCATGAGGATGGGATAGTGAAGTGGGTGACTAATGGCCACATAGCGGTCATAAGCCATGAGACCCAGCAAGAGCCCCTCAGACCCCACAAGAGAGACAAAAAATCCAATTTGTATACCACAGCCCACAAAGGAGATAGATTTACTGCCAGACAGGAAATTGACAGCCATCTTTGGCACAATGTTACAGACCAGCATGAGGTCCATGAGGGAGAGCTGACTGAGAAAGAAATACATGGGAGTGTGAAGTCGGGGGTCAGTGTAGATGAGGAGGATGAGGAGAACATTCCCACACAGGGCCACCGTGAAGACCACCATCACTGCAGAGAAGAGAACCAGGTCAGTCTGGCTATGGGAGAAGATGCCCAGGAGGATGAATCCATCTGTCGACGACTGGTTCAGCCATATTTCCATGACTTAGCTATTCACAGTCACCTGAAAATGGGCACAGAAATGAGTCATGTGTCTTCATCTCTGAATTTTACTTCCTCAGTCAGACATGTAATTCGGTTAAATAGCCTATGCTTTGAGATATATATGGTTCATATGATCTTTGCAAGTTCACACAGTTGAATACACATCTATTTGTATGTTTCTATACCAAGAAGAGGAGAAATTAAATTTTTTTCTGTGGCACATTTGGTACTGGCTCTTTATAGCTGGAATCATATGGACGTTGTAAACCATCTTTAACATTAGACTGCATTTTTACAAGAGAAATTTATATATTATATTAAGGAAAGAGTGAAAATTCGGAATGTCCCTTATTCTTTTTGTTTTGTTTTGTTTGTCTTAAGAAAGGATCTTATTCTGAAGCCCAGGATGGACTGAGGATTCACTATGTAGCCCAAGCTAACCCTGTAATCAATGCAATCCTTCTGTCTCAACCTCACAAGTGTTGGGATTAGAGATATGAACCACAATGCCTGACTTTGTTCCTAAGTCAGGAACTCAGGGCAAAAATCTTAGAACCATTTATAGCCTGATATCGCTGCCATTCATATATTCAAGTAATCAGAAAACCCCTTGGCTCTAGATTTGGGGTACCTCATCTTGTTATATCCTTCTTCCTGATTTTACAGCTGCTATTCTTGTTTGTTTGTTTATTTGTTTTGTTTTTTTTTTCAGGTAGGGTCTCCAGGCTGATCTAGAATTCACTTTGTAGTACCAGGCTGGCCTTGAACTCACAGTGATCCTCCTACCTCTGCCTCCTGAGTGCTGGAATTAAAGGCATGTGCCCCCATGCCAGACTTCTAGCTCTAATATGCTTCATTCCATTAGTCAAATGACAACTTCTTTAGAGCTGAAAATCCACATTGAAACTCTAGCATTTTGCACTCTCAAGGTTTAACTGACTTTGCTGTCTCTGTCATCTTATTGGACTAGAAGCTTCCATTTATTGTTCACAATGACATCTGACAGCACCCAGGAGGCTGACTGCCTAGTTCATAGTACGACCTCAATCAATATGGTTTGCTGAAGAGTTTAATTCATGGTGAAAAAAAAATATGTGAATGCATGTTCCATTTTTGGATAGCAGAAATCATCTTCCTTAATTGCAGGAGTCTGTTCTTGACCTGAATGTACTAATTCACAATGTGATTTTTTTTTCTAGGAGAGCTAGTGAATGATAATATAGGAAATAGCCTCAGGTATTTAAAAACTGATATGTTGGGGCTGCAGAGAAGACTCGCTGATTAAAAGCTTGCTTACAAAGCCTGGTGGCCTGGGTTTAATTCCCTAGTATCCACATAACCAGATACATGGTTCTGTCTCCATCTGGAATTTATTTGCAGTGACAGGATACCCTGGTGTTCTCTCTCTCTCTCTCTCTATCTCTCTCTCTCTCTCTCTCTCCCTCTCTCTTTCCTTGCAAATAAATAAATAAAAATTTTCCAAAAAAAAAAAAAAGACATAGTATGGTGGCTCTGTACAACTGGATGATTGTTACAGCTCTGAGACATTTTTGTGCTGGTGTATTGTCTACCTTATCTCACCACAAAAATGGAGTGAAGCAATGACATAGGACACTAAACTTTCTGTGAAAGGACCTGGGGCAGTTCCCTAAGTTATGGTTGTTTGCATCAGATCAGTGACCATAAAGTTCGCTACATCACCTGTTTTGCTACATAAGAGAACACATTTAACTTGTGCCAAAATATGTACCCAAGTATTCTTCCAAACAAGGAAGTATGATGATGGGGTTTTCTACAAAAGCAAATTACTGTTTCCTTAGTTTTAAAGTTCTATCTCAGCCATAATGGCTCAACTGATCAAAACAATGCACGAATCCCCCTTGCCTTATAGAAAAGTTCCTACTCTGTGGTGAGATATTCAAACTCACCAATAAGACCTTGAGGGACTCAGTCACATGCACTCCCCACTTCTTTCCCCCCAACTCCCCTCTCCCACAGCAACCAGCCAGAGAAGCCCAGTTGTCCCCTGCCTCATAGAAGTTCCTCCTCTGTGGTGAAGACAGTCCTACCAACAGGAGGCACGCAGCCCTCTCTCTACTTTCCCCACCCTTACACTATGATATAATGGCCATTTTTGACTCTGTCCTGAATGGCTTCCTTGAGCTCATAGTTTTATACCCACTGTATTTCAACAGCTCTCCTTGGATATCCAAAGGGATAGTTCTCCCTAAAGTGGTTGGGTGGAGCCATTAGTCTCCCCTAAGGAAACATCTGTCTTCAGCTCCTGCCCATTCAGTTGTAAGTCAGTCCAGTTTCCCAAACCACATCACTTGTGACATTCCTGACTCTTCTCCGACTCCAAACACATGTGCCAATCAAAAGCCCTCCTGGTTCTGCATGCTCTCACAGTCTACATTTCTCGCTCCTCCTCATTCCTACTTAGCCACTCCGTGCTCATTGCTCTCCTGGATGACAACAAGGGCCTCCCAATATGCACTTGCTTCACGCCTAGGTCTACAGACACACAACAGTGGAGCAGACCTATTTCTTTAAGAATAAAAACCAAAGCTCTTCCAAAATAAAGTGGAACTTTCATGAGAAGTCCCTCCAGCACTGTAAAGATTCCCTTCCTTCTGCTTTCCCCGAAGATCCCTCAATTTCAGGATCATCATCCTCCTGGTAGGTTTTTCCTCACTGCGAGTCTTACCTTTTCACTGAGGGCACTTCCTAGATAAGCTCTGCCTATCTACTCACCTCATCCTCACCTTCTCAGCCTTCTTGAATATCCTATGTAGAACTGAAATCTTTCCATCTCTGATCCTTTTCCTGCCTTGGGTTTCGCATGGGATACGTAACCACAGTGCACCCCCAAGCTCCAAGAACAGTGCTCATCTATGTATTATAATGTCATTAGCTCTTTGTTGAGTAACAACTCAGTCAACTCCGGAATTTATCATCTTTCATGCTATTTTTCTTTGTAATGTTGGACATTTCTGGTGCTTGTCCTATTTCTATTCCCCAAGACAGCAGCCACTTTCTCTGTATAATATTCTTTGGACAAGGGGAGGCTCTATGTCCCACATTAACCCTCTTCTTCCTGCATCCTTCTCAGTCATCCTCATCCTCTGTCTTCCTGCTGTCGACTATTCCTTAACTTAAGGAACTGTGGCTGAGCCCAGTCAAGACAGAGAAAGAAAAATGAAAAGATTAATAAGACATTAAGGAAGGAAAAAAGAAAGGGTGTAAGTAAAAAAAATACTTTAAGAAAGTGCATCCCTTCAAGAAGGAAGGGAGGAAGACAGTTAAGAAGTAAAGAAGAGGAATAAAAGAAGTAAAGAAGAGGAAGGGGAAGTAATGAAAATAATAAAGAAGTGAACCAATAATTGCTAAGAAGAGCTTCCAGGAAGAGAAAACAGTGCTTCAGGAGAATGGTCCCCACTCACTTTTCAGTAGGTCCCTGTGAAAGAAAGCAGAGATATCTCCTGGTAGAACTTCTCACTTTAAAATAATTTCATCTTCCTTATGTTTCCATTTACTGGTCAAGAGGGGATAGATTCTTCCTCAAGTTCTCATGGACCTCTTACCCAGGTTGTGGATGTCCATGTCGCTGACCACTTGGGGACCACTCTAATGCAGACAGAGTGGGGCTCAGACAAACAAATGCCTCCTCTTAGCAAGAAGAGAGAAAGAAAAAAGATACTTAGTCAAAGAGATCATGGTTGTCAGGGTGGTTAGAGCCAACCTCTGTGAATTCGTTCTCACCCCGAATGCCTGCACAGGTTCCACAATGCACCTGTTTCTCACCTGAGCTGCAGAATTATCTCCAACTGCCCGCATCCATGCAGAGACTTAACACAGCTACTGAGCAAGGAAGGTGAAGCCTATGTCTCCCAAGAGAACCTATGAATGCCAGCCTTAGAATCCTATCTCCCAAGCTTACAATTAAAGACACCCAAAGTGGCAGGAGCATGGCCAGTGGGGACAGAGTGATGAAACCCAGGAAGGGCCACAGGATCTTAACAAGAATGTAAAGAAACTGTCCTGATGCTCTACCACCCCTCCAATTCAGTCCTCCCCCCAGAGACGCATGGTGTCTCCACCCATGGCTGCCCCCTTGAGTCCTCCCTGCAATCACAGTTCTCATCTGAGTAATATGAACAGGACGGGTGAGATATTGAATCAGAGGTGGGCACAGAACACAGTAGTGCCCCCAAAGAGTGTTTAACCTGTTTAGTAGTGTTGTAGTCAGCTTTCTCGTTGCTGGCAGAAAGAAAAACAGCTTATGGAGGAAAGAGTTTATTTGGGCTTACAGATGTGAGGGGAAGCTCCATTATGGCACAGAAAAACAATGTCATGAACAGAGACTGGACATCACCTCCAGGCAAATATCAGGTGGACAAGGGGAAGCTGGCTATAACATCCATAAGCCTGCCTCCAACAACACATCTCCAACAAGGTTCTAATTCCCAGAAAGATATGAGCTGGGGACCAAGCATTCAGAACAATAAGTTTATGGGGGACATTTGAATCAAACCAACACAGGGAGAAAAGGAAGAACACCCATATTCACAGAATAGTACATGGACTGGTACCAGCCTGATCACTGTTGGACATTACTACAAAGTCCATATCCTTCAGGATCTGTTGTAAGAGACCTATAGTTTTTCCTGCCATCCTGGTACAATCATGGACAGCTCTCCCTTTAACTCTCAAGAGTGTCCCAGGCTGAACAATGCATTTTATGATCAATTTTTTAACTTCATACCCAATGGAAGTAAGTCTACTTTTTAAATGGTGTATTCATTGGGAACCACCAATTTATCTTTTCTAGCTCTTGATAGAATTTTATTCATTTTTACTTTATTTTCATGTTGTGAATAAGATATGTCCTACCTATTTGTAAAGCCCCTGGAGCTTCGGTTGGAGGCTGATATAGAGCGGAGAGATCAAACCAGAGGGTTAAGGATGATGGGAAAAAGTGGTGTCACAGAAAGTAGAGATGGAGGGAGCCAAGAGAAACAGGCCTTATGTCACACTGGTTCCAAGGACTCCACACTAGCTTTTAAAAACAATTACCTATTTTTTTTTATTTTGGAAAAAGAATTTATTTTATTTTATTTCAGTTTTTCTTTTTTTTAAATATACATTTATTGTCCATAATGAGTTACATTATTTAGTGGGTAAACAATGCGTTGTTATCCTGAATTCCCCAATTCCCCCCCTCCCCATCCCTGATCAGTTGTATATCCTCCTCCGTGGGCTGTCTGTATTAGTCTTTGTGGCAAGGGATCCTGGATATCCTAGTACTCAGCCCGGTCTTCCTGGCCCAAGTGTGTTGTTACTGATGGGTGCCATGCCTCCGGACTGTCTCCCCCACCACGGCTCTCACAATCTTTCCGCCCCCTCTTCCGCTCAGTTCCCTGAGTCGTGGTGGGTGAGTAATAAGGCTGCTTTAATGTTGTGAGCTTAGGGGTCTTTGTGTCGAAAATCCTTGGTTTCTGTCTCATTGGCCTATCCTGTGTAGATTGAATGGCTGTGGCTATGGGTCCCTTGTTCAATTTTTTAACAATTTCACACCTGTATATAATGTAAGGTAATCATAATCACCTTCCATTATCTTCTCTGGTTTTCCCAACTCCTGCTAGAACCCTTCTTCCAAAGAGCTTCTGAGAGAAGGTAAGTATAGATGATTAGCGCAGCCCTACAGCCTCCCCTCCCACACATCTTGAAGTACTCCCTGATTAATAACTAGCTTGGGACACAGAGGGTGAGGAACTAGGAAATTAGCAGTGGCTGAAAGGCTTTTTACGAGTGAAATTGGTATCTAATTTTAAAACATCAAAGAGTAATTTTATAACTGAAAGGCATATAAATTAAATTTATAAACCCAATATATAGATCTATCTGTAGGCTAGACACAACTGATAAGATAAGATTAGTAGAAAAGGCTCATACTGAAGAATGAAGACTGACTTACTACAAGTACTGGATAGTAGAACATGATGAATTAATGTGTGTAAATTGCTATAGAGAGCACCATGTGCTAGCAGACTGAGCCATTGGAACATCCATGTTTAAATTACCGAAAAAAAATAACTTCCAAGTTAAGTTATATATCTAGAGAAATGTTTTCAAACAAAAGGGTGAAATAAGTATATTTCCAGCTGACAGAACTTTTTGTGAGACATGTTTTCTATATAGTACAGGCTGCCCTCAAACTTGGGAGTCCTTCTGACTTGGCCTGCCAAGGGTTGAGATTATGCCTGACTCCCTGAAGGAAATTTCAATTGGATATATATATATATATATATATATATATATATATGTGTGTGTGTGTGTGTGTGTGTGTGTGTGTGTGTGTGTGTGGTATATTATATATGTAATTTGATCATAATTACCTCCCATTACTTTCTCTTGTTCTTCCACCTAATAACCTTCCCCTTATCACCTGCACCCCTTCTTCCCAACTTCTACTTTGATGTCCTTTTTCTTCTGTGTAGGTTTGTGACATGAGTTTAATTAAGATTTCCTGCATAATTATGAGTAGGAGTGGCTACATCATCTTCCTTCCTTCAGCAACAATTGACTGCCAGTAACTTCTCAAGGTGAGATGTCCTCCTCCAACATGCATGATGCAGTGAATGTCAAGGGGTCCAATATTGTGCAAGTCTTGTACAGGTAATGCCAGTCAGCCAGCACTCAGGAGGCACAGGTAGGAAGATCACTGTGAGTTCAAGGCCAGCCTGAGACTACATAGTGAATTCCAGGTCAGCCTGAGCTATATTGAGACACTACCTCAGAACAAAACAAAAATAATAGGGGCTGGAGAAATTGCTCAGTGATTAAGGCACTTGCCTGCAAAGCTTAACAACCTAGGTTCAATTCCCCAGCACCTATGTAAAGCCAGATGTACAAGGTGGCACATTCATCTGGAGTTTGTTTGCAGTGGCTAGAGGCCCTTGCATGACTATCCTCCCTCTCTGAAATAAACAAATAAAATATTTTAAAATTTTGATTATATTATAAAATTTATAAAATTATAATTTAATTAATTAGATAGTGATAATTATATTTTAATCATATTATAATCACTATATTAATTAGTGTGATTATGTTGTAATTAATTATATAAATTAATAGATAAATTTATATTAATTCTATTTTTACAAGTGACAGTCACTCTGAGGTCATGAATGACATGACTATGCCATATGAAGAAGACAGCATTCCACAGCACCCCTGCCCATCCTCTGGCTCTCACAGTCTTTTTACACTCTCTTCTGCAATGTGTTATGAGATTTGGAGAGGAAGATATAGATGGTTCATTTAGCACTAAGCACTCAACAGTCACATATTCTCAGCACTTTGATGAGCTTTGTCTCCCCAGTGGTCACTGCCAACTGGAAAAAGAAGTTTTTCTGGCCAAAGATGAGAGCATCACTAATCTATGGGCATTACTGTAAAGAAGGGCAATTTCATGGGTACAACGGATCAATTTAGCCAAACAACAGAAGAAACTTCCTTCCTAGAACCTATGACACCCTCAGCCATAGGCCTTTGACTAAGTTTTTAGTACCAGGCATGAATTTTCTCCTGTAGAGTGAGCCTCAAAATCAATTTGAGAGCCGTTGGTTACCTCCATACCAGACATGCCTCTGTAGCACTAGTGGGCACATCTTGCCTGGCTGGTTGGGTAACATGCAGGGTTCTCCACCATGTTAGACAACTTGTTAGATGACGTTTCTCTCCCAGAAGCCTTCATGCACCTTCTAGTACTATGAACACTAGCCTGAAGAGAGAAAGCTTCTAGCTTAGTTCCAGCTTGATTTCTCTGTGTTTCCCAACAGAATTTTTCATCAACAGTTCTGCATTTACTACCAAATGAAAGCAGCAGATTATGGGATACGGGACACAGCACTCTCCACATCCCACCAATCAGAAAGAAAACATTGGATCCATGGCTACAGAGGCAAGTGAGAGGCATGGAGAGACAAGGGAGAGCCATAGTAAGCAGTGAGAGACCAGGTAAAACCTAGAAATATTGAACCATAGATGGATTTACCAAGAGGAAACAGCCCTGAACTTAGAGCACTGAACCAAGTAGTAGGAAGGAAAGAAAACTCCTTGCTTTAGAACCATAAATAAAAAAGAAAATCCAAGAAGTAAACACCGTAAAACCAAAATTTTAGACAGGAGATGTGCTTGCTTCTAGAGACACAGACCCTGGAAAAGAGAATGATTGTGCTTCTACCTCCCAGGCTGGGGCTGAGGAAGAAGCCAGTCTGGAGAGAAACTATAATAAAATCTCTGCGCTGGGGAGAGTAGAACATGCAGCTCTGTTACTTCTCCATACCCCAAGGCCCCCACTCCACCCTTTCTGACTAAGTGAGCAATGACCCTGAGATCCACCCCAGGTGTGATATGGGAGCTTATGTGGACACAAACTCATGGGTGCAATGATTCATGTTCACTTATGGGAAAGCAGTCTGAATTCTGGAAAGAGAAGGTATATATGAGGACCTAGGTCTCCCTCTAAGCCCCAGGCATTAAAATATTCAGATGAAAAGCATGACCAGTCAGTATGCCTAGGACTGCTAAGGACTGGAGAAACACACTCAGCAAGAGGAGACAGCTTGAGGAATCAAACTAAAGAGGAAAAGCAGATGGAAGACTACTTAGAGCCCATTCTGATCTCACCTGTTGGAAAGCCACAGAGTAAGCTGCAGAGAAAATTAATGCAGTAGGAGAACCCACATCTAATCTAGCATGAAGAAATATTGGCTGATTATAATATTATTTCTTAAATTTTTTCTAATTTTTAATTTTCTATTTGTATTACTTTTTTGTTTCCATTTTAACTTGTTTGGTTAGGGTTTATGATTTTTTTCTGCATCTATTCCATTGTGTTCCTCCATTTATGATATGGATTTATTATATTTTATTTTATTATTTATTATATGGATTTTAAGAATGAGATACTTTAAATCTATATGCTATTCCTCTAATTCCTAGTTTACTTTCTCTTTTTGCCTTTCTCTAGTCCCTCTTTATTCTTGGTAATTACAAATATCTCTTCAGCTTTAATATTTTTAAGCTAGTTTATCTTATCATGAATGCAATTTTTTTTTCAAATACTTGTAAGTCAAATTCAACAACACATTAAAAAGATTATAGGCCATGATTAAGTTGGCTTCTTCCCAGGAATACAAGGATGGTTTAGTATATGCAAACAGAGTATCAGGAAAAGAGACAATCTTGTTTATTTTTTTCATTCTACATATATTTCTCAGTTCACCAATTTTCTCTTCATTTCTGTCTCAATTGTTGCCAACCCCATTTATTAAGTTCTGAATTTTTATATTTTCAGATCTGGATTTATGTTTTCTTTTCATAGGTGAAATTAAATGCTTTTCTCTTGAAAAGAGAAATAACAGTTATTTTAATTCCTTAAATGACATTTTCAATATCTGGATATCCTTTGAATGAAATTCTTTTTTAGATATTCGTGCAGTTATAAGAACTCAATACCCAAAACTTGTTGGTCCTGAGTTATTGCACTCACTCAAGTGGTTTTTACATAGATTCCTAGTTTAACTTACCACTTCGTAGTGCCAGGTCTCTTCCATTTGAAACTCATCTTGCTTTTAAAAAGCACAAATCTGATTTCATCACTTCCTTGCTTAAAATCCACTGATGGTCTTATATTCTTCAGGATAAATTCAAATTCCTTAGTATTATCCAATGAACAAGTCTTACATTGATCCTTACTTGCCTTTGTAGTTTCAACCCCTGACTCCCCCAAAATGCTTCAGAAGACAACAATGACTCTCATATCATTTTTACACCTGTAGCATCTTTTACCTTAAGAAATGGAAAAGCCTGACAGCCTTGGTGTTTGATTTACCCATACCCATGTAAAGCTAGATGTCCAAAATGGCACATGTATCTGAAGCTTGTTTGTAGTGGCAGGATGCCCTGGCACACATCATTCTCTCTCTCTCTCTCTCTCTCTCTCTCTCTCTCTCTCTCTCTCTCTCTCTCTCTCTCTCTCTCTCTCTCTCTCTTTCTCTCTCTCCATCTTTTTTGTCTCAAATAAGTAAATAAAAATGAATAAATAATTTTTTAAATCTCCCTTCTTTCCTTCAGCCACCTCCTCCAGACCACGAACACATAAGAAAAACACCTGAGAAAGCTTCTCTGGCACCTAAGCTTATCCTTCCACTGCATTTATACAATGTTTTGTTTAGTCAGTGACCTAAAACAATAATGATCTCAGCTGCTGCATGAGTCAACTCAATGTTTATGGTGTGTGGTATGGTAGGTGTGCTATGTATTTGTGTGTGAGTGTGCGCATGCACACACACACACATACATGCATTCTGCCTTATCTTGACAGTTTCTCACTGAACCTAGAGTTCCTATTTTTCACTTATACTTCCTGACAAGAGAGCTCCAGTGATCCACTTGTCTGTGCTCCCCTCAGGGTTGAGGTTACAGACATGCATGGCCATGCCTGTATTTTTGTGTGGATACCAGAGATTGAACACAGGTTCTCACACTTGATCAGCAAGCACTTTTATCCACTGAGCATTAAACACCAAGTGCTCTTCCAATGTCTCTAGTCTAGGACAGAAGGGTCTTCCAGGAAGAATGCCAACTCTGATGACATCAGCTGCAATGATAGCTCAATGGAGAGAGGGAAGAGATCATCACATCACATTCAACTGCGGCTTCCAGAAGCTTTGAAAAGGAAGCCTTTCCTGTCTATCTGCCTGGTATTTTGATGCTGTCTTTGTGTTTTGTATTCCATGTTGGTGTGGTGCGACACTGGCATGGACACATGCTCAGAAATGAACAGACCACAGCCCCTTGGGTTTCTTTGCAAATCCAGACGTGTTCCTGAACATGGCTAGGAAAAGATTTTTCCAGTGATAGGAGGTCTTTATGCAGCCAAATTATTGACTTGTCACTTGTCACCATTTTATTTGCATCACCCTCCCATATGGTTTTATTCCTTCTTTGAAGTGATGGAAGTCACTGTCCATGTAAGGTCCCAGGGATGCACTATGTGACTATAAAGCCTCCAGAAGGCAAAGGTTTGGGTAATATTCTGTTCCCACCTTCCTTTCCCCAGGGCCCCCTAATACCCTTTCCTTCTTTGCATTCTATCACTCTCCTTGCCTGTCAAATACCTCCTCTTCTATTCCCTCCCTGCTTCACCTCTCTCCTCCTCACCTCATTCTAGTTGCTTACCAATATTATGGATGCTTACTGCAACTTACAATCAACTCAAGGTGTTCCATCTCATGTGAGAGAGAACATGTAGCATTTGTCCTTCTGAGCCTGTGGTGTTATGGGAAACTGAGTCACAAAGAGATGGCACCAAAGATAGAATGGAGAATTAGAAATTTTATTCATGTCAAGATGGACTTGGGAATAACTTCCAAAGCCTGAATACTGAACTCTGATAGATCAATGGTTTTATAGACAATATGGCAGGCATATATCATCTGATATCATCTTGAGTTCTTTACACTATTAGTGGGCTGCAAGTTTCTGAGTTTACATGATTTTGGAGCACAAACAGAAAATTTCTTAGCAATGAATCAGTGATAAGAAAGTGCAAATGTATAACAGAAATCTGTTTGTTCAGGGGTGTTTGTATGTGTAGCTGCTCTAACCAGATACAAGCAGGGTGCAGCTACGTAGATAGGAAGGAAACTCAAGGTCATGGTGTCTCCTTGGTAAAACTGACACAATAGAAACTATGTTTTAGAATATCATTTTGACCTGGTTTCTTTGTTAATTTTTTCTACCACAGTGTAACCTCTCTTAGTATGACTTTTTTTTCCAAGTCCATCAATTTTTCTACAAATTTTATTATTTCATTTTTCCTGCCACTGAGTAGAGTGCCTTTGTGTATATGGACCATATCTTCATTGTCCACTCATCAGTTGATAGGATCTAGCCTAATTCCAATTCCTAGCTATTGTGAAAGGAGCATCAGTAAACATGGCTAAGTCAGCATCCCTGTACTAAAGTGTTTAGAGTACATACCCAGGAATGGTACAGCTGAATCAAGCAGTCAATCTATTTTCAGATTTTTGAGGAGCCTCCATAATTTCAAATGGCTGTACACGTTTATGAGGGGACCTCTTTCCCCATCCATGACAGATTGTTGATGGTCCCAATTCAGTGCAGGTAAAAATAGTCACTGTGACATCATGAATACATATGACACTTGTATCTAAAAGATAGCATTCTAAAGTACTCATTCCTACCCTACAGCTTTTATATTCTTTCTCCTCTCTCTTATACAATGTTCCCAGAGCCTTGGAGGGTGTAATAAGAATGTCTCATTTAGGGCTGAGTACTCAACAGTCACTTTTGTTAACGACTTTGGGATAATATATTGTTATTATTTTTCAAAGTAGGGTCTCATACTAGCCCAGGTTAACATGGAATTTACTCTGTAGTCTTAGACTGGCCTTGAACTCAGGGTGATCCTCCTACCTCTGCATCTGGAGTGTTGAAATTAAAGGCATACTCCACCATTGTTTGGTTTTTTGTTTTTGTTTTCAATGTAAGGTCTCACTCTAGACCAGGCTGAAGTGGAACTTTCTCTGTCGTTCCAAGCTGACAATGAACTTTCAATGATCCTCCTACTTCAGCCTCAAGTGCTGGGATTAAAGGTGTAAGAAGATATAACTTTCAGATGTAGACTGTCATTCCAGAGAGGACTCAAGAAGATAGCCATGATGGAGACCCCATAATGGTCCCAGGATGTCATGAGAAAGGGATAGAGAACCATGAAACTTTCTCTAATTTCCTATATTCAGTGTTTTGGATGACCCCGGTGACCAGGGAACCCTGAGAAGATTTCTTCACTCTGTCCTCACTAGCTTTATTTCCACTCTTGTATCCAAGATTCTTCTTTGGGTCTCTTTAAATTGTAAGCTAGGGGGAATAAAGGATGGCTCAGTGATTAAAGGTGCTTGCATTCAAAGACTGCCAAAATAGGTTCAATTTCCCAGTGTCCATGTAAAGCCAGGTACACAAAGTAGTGCATGTATCTGGAGTTTGTCTGCAGTGGCAACAGGCCCTGGCATGTGGATCTCTCTCTCTCTCTCTCTCTCTCTCTCTCTCTCTCTCTCTCTCTCTCTCTCCTTCTTGCTCTCTCTCTCTTTCTCTTTCCTCACACATAAATAAAAATATATTTCAGAATTGGTCGGCTTGGGAGCTTTGGTTCCAAGGCTGCCATTTGTGGACATCTGTTGGATTCATTGTCTTTACCTTGCTCACTAAGTCACAAAGTTAAGTACCTGTGTAGACAGTGGGAACTAGTTCTGCAACATAAGAGACACATAAGAGACAGGTGGATTGTGGAAGATAGGCAGGCATCAGTGAGTGGCCTCAGATTCATAGATAAAGTATCTGACCCATCTGCTCACCAGTATCTCATTAACTGAATAAACTTTCCCCCCTCGCCACCACTTTTGATGCACAATAATTATATATATTTATATAGAAAGTATAATGATTCAATGAATTTAAATATATAATGATGGGATCATAAAATGACATATCTATCACTTTAAATATTCATTATTGCTTTGACTTTGTTCTTGTGAGAAGAGCTTGTTGATTTGAGCCACACAATCTGAAGGAGAGAGTCCCCAGAGAGGCTCAGGGTGACATAAACACCAGTAGCCTGGCAAGGAGGTTGGTGACAGTCAAGGATGATAG
>PVHP010025745.1:0-28445 GCA_004024765.1 Zapus hudsonius | reverse complement strand
GATGAAGGCTATCTATGCTGCAAAATTCAGATGTATGGGTAATTACTATCATTATAAACTCAAGTACACTTCAAATTTGAGTAGGTCTCATATTCCTAAAACCATATCAAAAACGTCACAGAATATGTTAAAGGAATAAGCAAAGACCAATGCTTATAGACAGAAACTCATAAAACAAATATGTTAAAAGCATTAATGTATGAAATGCCTGCAATGTTGAGAATATAACCAGAACCTTAGTACACAAATTTCTACTATATTCACATTCTGAACAGATTCTCTATAGTACAGTTATTTATACCTATAGTAGAAAGATATACATATATATATATATCATTAACATATATTTCCTAGTTGAATAAAGTTGACATAAGTTTTAGAAATGGAAATAGTGACTGAAAGAATATTTTAACATATTTCATTATTTTTAAAAGTGATCAATATTATTAGATTATATATGTAAAGATATTAAGAAGTAATAAAAAGCAAGAAGGAATTTTATCATGAACTATTTAATAGAGATATAATATATATATATATATTGCTGGCAGTGTGTTACAGGAAACAAGATTCCCAAATTAATTCAATGAATTGTCTTCAGTGGCAATAAGCAAAATAATTCCACATAGGAGATAGACCAAAAAAAATCTTAAGAAAGAAACAAAATAAAATAGTACATTGAAAAATATGTAGGTTTATTAGTCAGAATTGTACACAAAGTCCTTTAATTGATGATACACTGGTGATGGTTGTTATGATTATTATTATAATGAATCTTAAAATACACTGTATCTTTCATTTGTGATAGATAAGTGGCTTAAGTATTGTTTTAGTTCTTAATATTGATGTCTTTAACTTCATTAAGTCTGACATCTAGTTTTTCTTTTCCCCATATTAATAATATGCTTATAGGCATAGTGGTACATGCGTATATTTCAGTAACTGGAAGTTAGGGCAAGATAATCAGGAGTTCAAGTTTCATTGTGAATATCAGACCATCCTGAACTATAAGAAAATCTGATTCAAACAACAAAACAAATAACAAGACATTCAATTATGAAAAAAACAAGAGTAATATATGTTTCCTTGCAAAACAAACAAACAAAAAAACAGCCCCCAGGCTTCATTTTACAGCTTCACTTATAGCTTGCATATAACATTGTGAGAAAGTTTTGAATAATGGGATGTAAAATAGAATTATTATGTGAGTCATCAGGCTACTAGAGACTTAAACTGCAAGCTTAAATCCCCAAGGTTATTGGGGACATACTGTACTCGTGTTTTTAGTATTTACACTTTGATCTAATAAATTGAATTTATGTGAAAAATATACACCACTGAAAATCATTGCATCTGACATCAGGAAATCAATGGAAAACATTCTCAAAATGTTAGCACTTCTCTCAAATATGCCATCCAGTATTTTTTGGAATCAAAACCAGTTAGGTAAGCTATTCTCTCTTTGTAGCTCACTATAAACATTAGTACTGCTATTTCTATGAAACACTCAGAGTTCAGGTACTTGAGAAAAATAAAATCAAGAAAACAAAATGTTATTTTATGAGACAACATATAAATCCATTTTATTAACGATCCTGAGGGACACATGTTTTAACTATCAGTGAATTTGCAGCGGGGCAGGGTGGTGGTGGTAAAAGTAGGATGAGCACCTGAAATTTTACTCACTGTACTTGCCACAGAGTTTGCATTTCAGTGTGCCAAAGAATTAGACAAACTTAGAGAGCATTTTACACATCACCCATGCTTATTTCAGATTGGAGTAAATTCAGAGGATTTGGGAGTGGGATTAGGGAAAGAAGCCCATACCTTAAATAAAGGAAATGAGAAGTGAAAGAGATGTCCAGCCACTAGTGTGGGGAGAGCACCTGGGAGAGGTTTTAGCCAAAATCTGTGCAGCTCAGCCAAACAAGCAAAAAAAATGAAAGTTACCAGGGCCCCCCCCCTTCATGAGAAAGAGGGGTTCATATGGGAAAGAACCCTGTGGTGTGTGGAGATTCAAAGGTCCTTCTGCTAGCCAGCCAAGTGAGAAAGAGAAGAGATTTCCTGCTTCAGGGAAGATTCCTTGGCCCAGCAAAGCAGAGAGAGACAGCTGGTTGGTCTATCTTTGGCCAATCAGTTTCATGATTAGGTTTCACCTCTAGTTAGAGACCCCTCCCACTAAAAGGATGGGGGGGGTCAGGCATGAGGTGGGTTAACCTGTCACAAATTAATTATTATGTCTGCTTTACAGATGAATAACTCCATAAATCTTTAGAATGTGGCACACACAAACACAAAACAATCTAATAAAAAAAAAACTGATACATAATTGTATGGCTTTGCACATCTTTTCTAGTTTTCCTTCTTTTAACAGTTAGATGTAATTCTGACCAATCCATCTGCTATGGGTACCTCCTTTCTTCTGACCTCCTTTTCCCTTGAGAAGCTTCCAGAAATACTTACTTCACTGGTCTTTGCCTCTCCTTTCATGAAGAGTTTGCAGTAAGGAATAGCAATGCTCAGCTTTTTGCCTTCTTTGATTCTTTCCAGGACTATTTCCCTCAGCAAGTCGACATCCTGTCAGACTCTCCAGTATATTACGAGAGAAACAGAAGCCCTGCAGATGTCCAAATGCACTGGTCATTAGAAATGCAAATCCTATTATTAAAAGCTTTGGTTATCATACATGCCCTAGAAAACTTTATATTTAAAGCTAACATCCATTTCCATTTATTTTATATTTTCATTTGTTTCTGAACTGCATAGATTAGGATGGTATAGTTGCCTTCTCTATGCAAACAAAATGATTACTTAAAACTTAAATACCTCAAAAAATTTGTCTATAATACGTGTGGTAGTTAATAAGAAAAAATAAGATGTGTTATTGCTCCATATTGAAAGTAAAATTTTAACTATGCCATAACAATTGAAAGGGAAGCTCAATTGAATAACCAACTGAATTTAAAGTAAGTTCCATCTGAAATCCAATTACATGGCTCACGTATGTTAATCTTGTCAATGTTAGCAGCACTGATTCATGTAATTAAAGGGAGCAATCTTTATCTGAACCTAATGTATTCATTTATTCATTTTGTGCAAAATAACTGCTGAAGTCTAAAGAATATTACACTTTTATTCTCTTGAAAACCTATGTTTACTCTCAAAAATAGTAGTTACTATGCATGTATGTTATTATGCGTTAAATATTTGAAACTGTGAAATTCAGTTTTAGCCTCATGATCTTTCTGTTTTTTTTTAAATATTTTATTTATTCATTTTCAAGCAGAGAAATACAGAGAGAGAGAGAGAGAGAGAGAGAGAGAGAGAGAGAGAGAGAGAGAGAGAGAGAGAGAGAATGCACCAGGGCCACCACCTTGTGGGTCTGGCTTATGTGGGTCCTGGGGAATTGAACTTGGGGTAAGCACTGGAGGCAAGTGCCTTAACCGCTGAGCCATTTCTCCAGCCCTAGCCTCATGATCTTTCTGAAGTTTGCCTTATACCACTGATGTCTGAATTTAATTCACAGCATGGGTCCTATCCTCACAAGGAAAGGAAGGAATTTTGTGACACAATTTACTTATAAAGACCGCATTTTAAGTCATATGGAATCCTCATATATCTGAAACATTTAAGTATATATTTATTTAAATAGCACTTACCTCTTATATGCATAAAAACATTTTAGATTTTTTGATAATTTTACTTTTTTATTTGAAACTCCCCCTCATGTCCTCCTTTCCTCAATCTTCCTGACTCATCTCTGTTGATGCCCTTCCACTTCCTGTCACATGCCCACCCTACTCCAATGGAGAGTCTTTCCCCCTCCCATGGAACCTTTCTAGCTTCCTAACATCTACATACAGCCATTTCCACAAAAATCCACATATATACACATTATAATATAAGCTCTGCATAGATCTTTGATTTTTTTAGCACATAGTGAATTTTAATAATACTGTGATCATTATCAAACATGTCAGGTTGCTATGTTACAGAAATGTAGTCTGTCCCAATTAACTCTGTTAATTCACTGCTGCAATATCTTTGATAATTATAATTTAGGGTAGTTTATCTACTTTCATATATGACGGACATAGAGTGAGATTAAATTACTGGAAAATAGCTGGGTTAGGCATGAGGTGGCTCATGCCTTTAAAGTCAACACTCTGTAGGGAGGCAGAGGTAGGAGGATCGCCATAAATTCAAGGCCAGCGTAAGTCTGCAGAATGAATTCCAGGTCAACCTGGGCCAGAGTGAGACCTCTACCTTGAAAAATCAAAAAGAAAAAAATACAGGATTCTATTATTTTGTTTATGTCATTGTACAAGCAGTTGTATTCTTGAGAAGATAATCTTAGCTCAGAAGTAGGTGCTGATTAAAAATAAAGGGGAGGCTGAAGAGATGGCTCAGCTGTTAAGGCACGGGCCTGCAAAGCCTAGTGACCCTCAGTTATATTCCTCAGTATCCACATGAAGGCAGATGCACAACGTGACACATGCACCTCTCTCTCTTACACTTTCTCTCTCTGCTTGTGAAAAAATAAAAGTAAATATTTCCCTTTGATAACTCACTGCCTTAGAAGTAGCACAAGTGCTCTACATATATGAATATTATGGTCATGTATAATAATAAAAATCTGCATCCTGATAAATTTATGGCTCCAAGTGAACAAACATTAAGGTTTAAAGAAAAAAAATATTTCTGTTTTGTATTTGCATGTTATGACATCCTAATTTTTTTTGCTTTGTTTCACATTTGCATGTTTTAACTTCTTATGTATTGTGAGCCAAATCCCCATGGGTTTCTTGTGCTATTTTGTGTTTTGAGACCAGAGGTACCCAATACCTTTGATTCAGGATTTTTTCCTGAAAGTGTAGTGAATGGCTTTGGTAAATGAAAATAGTGTCTCCTTCTGAAGCAAACAGTGGCAAAGCTTAGTGTTTGTTATTTTAAAGTAAAGGTTTCTTCTGCTCAATGTTTCTGTAAAGTTACCTACTGTATTTAGAGGCATCCTTTTCTTCTACAGAAAAAAAAATCTAGTGGAATACGGGAGTAAGAGAAATGAATCAAATACCCCTAAGGAGATAGCATTGGCTGTGCTGTGTGCTGTGAACCATGCAATTCTTTTTTATCTCTTAACTTGGAGGCTCATGTCTTCCAGGAATAGGTGTGAAATTGAGTATATTTCTTAAGGTTTTTTTTCTGTCTTTTTCTCCAAACTGGATAAATTATATTTTATATTTTCAAATTTAATAGTTGTTTCTTTCTCTGTCATTTATTTCTACTCTTATCTTATACACTAAATGTTTTTAAGGTTTTATACATTTTATTTTTAAATTCTTCTTGTTCTAACTTTCCTTGAATTATTTTTCTACTCATTTGAAGCATGTTCATCTTTGTTCAAGGGAAACAATGACAGAGAGTGGCTCTGACATTATATCAGAACCTTTTCTGCATTGATTATCTTTTCCTCATCAGTTGTGATGTTTTTCTGGCAGATACCTGGGAACCGCTGTCACTGCTGGGAGGGCAGAGGCCAGTTCAGGCAGGGACCACGGGGCGCCACTGCCAGGAGGGCACAGGTTACTTCGCCAGGCACCAGGGACTGTGAGCCACTGAAGGGAGGACACAGGTTGGTCCAGAAACTTGAGAACATGGATTACATGAGCAATAGGAAGCTCTCACCAGGCTCTTGAGTCTGGGCGGCTGGGGCACGGTTGGCAAGTGGAATCAGTACAGGTCCACCAAGTACAGGCCAAAGGAGAGTCTAGAGCCTTGAGTCTCTACCCCTAGCGGGGGAGATAGCAATCCAGATTTGCTTGCTGCGGTCAGGTGGGAAAACACTGGGCTCAATAGCTTTGGGTGCTGGGGCTGTTTCTACTGCAGCATACCAATTATGGACAGGGGCCTATGAGGTGGCTCTAAGAATAAATAGTCACATACAGAGGGATCCAGACGGGTAAAGATCTGAGCCTGTCTGGGGCCAGAACACCCTGACAGGAAAGACCTCTGTTTAACATCAAACCTGGTGATCTTTCCACTGGAAGCAAAGTGGGCTGAACACCACTCACCAGGGTGCCTGAGTCCCACTACCCTACCTGGACATGGGCAGAGACCAACAACAACAAAAAAACCCCACAGAAATTAAAGACGGAACTCCCCAACTCAGGGCCCCTAGTCCCATTATTGAACAGGAAAGTGACAAGGAAGTGGAGACAACGATTATACAATCCCAAAGAGAGAATAATATGACTCCTGACCTCAACTGCAATGCAAACATGAAGGAGTTAAAGGCTGATACGGAAATTATGAAATAAGACATGAATGAGATGAAGCTCACCAACACAAGCATAGACTCCAGACTGAATTTAATGGAGAGAAATATGAATGAATTCAGAAACACATTAAGTGAATTGAAGGTGAAACAACTATGGGAGGAGCTAGACAATCAATTGATTAAATTTGATGGAGACTTAAAAAAACTTAAAAATGATTTTCAGGAATCACTAGCAAAAACAAAAATAGACTGGAAACTGGATCTCACCAAAGAATTGGAGACTATAAACAAAATTATAGCAGAGACCAAAAATGAAACAGAGTGGTTAAAAACCTCCCTTGAATCAATCAGTCCCAGAGTTGACAATCTGGAGGACAGATTCTCAGACGTTGAGGACAAGTCAGAAGGAATTAATAAGGATGTCATAGGTTTCAATAAATTCAAGAAATCAAGTGAGCAAAATTTGAGAGATCTATGGGTTACCATAAAGAGGCTGAAATTAGAATCATGGGGATCCCAGAGGGAGAAGAAACCCAGGTTAAGGGCATAGAAAATATCTTCAACAGAATTATTCAAGAAAACTTTCCCTATCTAACAAGCAAAAGCCCACTCAACTCTCAAGGAGCCCAGAGGACTCCAAACAGACAGGACATGAAGAAGAATTCTCCAAGACACATTTTAATTAAGATGCCTAACACAGAAAGCAAAGAGAAAATACTCAAAGCTGCTAGAGAAAAGCAAATCATAACTTATAAAGGAAAAGCCATCAGACTCACCTCAGACTTCTCATTAGAAACTATGAATGCCAGAAGGGCTTGGAAAAATGATTTTCAGTGCCTAAAGAAGTATGGCTTTCAACCTAGACTACTGTACCCAGCAAAGATATCCCTCATAATAGATGGAGAAGTGAAAGTGTTCCATGAAGTAAACTAGCTCTACGACTATTTGAACACAAAGCCAAAATTTCAGAAGATCCTGCAAGAGATATCCCACACAGAAGAAACAAGAAATCTACCTCAGAAGAGTACCAGAGATCAGGCACATCAATCACAGTCATTGTACTAATAACAGCAGCACAGACAACAACCCCCATTAACCCTTCTTCATGGCAGGGCTTAAAGCAAACCTCACAGTTATATCATTGAATATAAATGGACTTAACTCCCCTATAAAAAGACACAGACAGCCGGGCTTGGTGGCGCACACCTTTAATCCCAGCACTTAGGAGGCAGAGGTAGGAGGATCGTCGTGAGTTTGAGGTCAGCCTGAGAGTACAGAGTGAATTTCAGGTCAGCCTGGCTAGAGAGAGACCCTACCTCGAAAAACCAAAATAATAATAATAAAAAAAAAGACACAGACTTGCAGGGTGGATCAGAAAAATGAACCCTTCCATCTGCTGCCTTAAGGAAACACACCTTACCTCTAAAGACAGCAATATTCTTAGAGTAAAAGGATGGAAAACAGTTTGTCAGGCATGTGGAAGTAAAAAGCAAGCGGGTGTGGCTGTATTAATCTCTGACAAAATAGACTTTACACCAAAATCAATTAAAAAGGATAATGATGGTCACTTCTTACTCATCAAAGGAATGATCCAACAGGAAGATATCACCATCGTCAACATATACGTACCAAATTTGGGTGCAACACAGTTCATAAAGGACACCCTACTCAAAAATAAAGTCGAAATAGACTCTAATTCCATCAGAGTAGGAGAGTTTAATACACCTCTATCAGCTCTAGACAGATCAACCAAACAGAAGATCAGCAGGGACATAATGGAACTTAATAATGACACCATTGACCAGCTGGGGATAACAGATATTTACAGAACATTCTACCCCAAACACAGAATATATATTCTTCTCAGCAGTGCATGGGACTATTTCTAAAATTAATCACATCTTATGTCACAAATCTTCCCTAAACAAATTTAGGAAGATCGATGTAGTTCCTTGCATCATATCAGACCATAGTGCATTAAAGGTAGAAGTTAACAATGGAACAGGATCCAGAAAATACACAAAGTACTGGCGCCTGAATAATTCGCTCCTAAAAAATGATTGGGTCAACCAAGAAATAAAACAGGAAATTCAGAATTTCCTAG
Source organism: Zapus hudsonius (assembly GCA_004024765.1). Classification (NCBI taxonomy): domain Eukaryota; kingdom Metazoa; phylum Chordata; class Mammalia; order Rodentia; family Dipodidae; genus Zapus; species Zapus hudsonius. The sequence continues at coordinate 20,064 of PVHP010025745.1, read as the reverse complement.
TAATAAATGATGACGATAACACATCATATCCGAACTTATGGAACACAATGAAGGCAGTCCTGAGGGGAAAGTTCATCGTGCTAAATGCCTTCATATCAAATACAGAGAGGTCTCAAATCAATCGCCTAACCACCCATCTGAGATCATTGGAACAGACAGAAAAAGCTAACCTGAGGAGCTCAAGATGAAAGGAAATAATTAAAATCAGAGCTGAGATTAATGAATTGGAAATAAAGAAAGCAATTAAAAAATAGATAAATCAAAGAGTTGGTTCTTTGAAAAAGTTAATAAGATCGACAAACCCCTGGCCAATCTAATCAAATGAGAAATGAGATAGCCCAAATCAACAAAATCAGAAAGGACAATGGTGAGATCACAACAGATCCTGAAGACATTGGAAGAATCATCAGGTCATACTTCCAAAACCTCTACTCCACAAAATTAGAGAACCTGGAAGAAATGGATAAGTTTTTGGACACCTACCAACTACCAAAGCTAGAGCAGATAGAATCACTAAATAAACCTATCACATCCACAGAGATCAAAAACCTTCCCAAAATGAAAAGCCCAGGACCAGATGGTTTCTCAGCTGAATTCTACCAAGCCTTCATCACAGAGCTGAAACCACTATTTCTGAAGCTTGTTAGAAGCATAGAAAAAGAGGGAAGGCTTCCAAACACCTTCTATGAAGCTACCATTGCCCTAATCCCCAAACCAGGCAAGGATGCAACAAAAAAAGAGAACTACAGACCCGTATCTCTGATGAACTTAGATGCAAAAATCCTGAACAAAGTCCTAGCAAACAGGATACAATGCTTCATCAAAAATATTATCCACCCTGACCAAGTTGGCTTTATCTCAGAGATGCAGGGATGGTTCAACATACACAAATCAATAAATGTAATCCACCACATTAATTGGCTCAAACAAACAAACAAAAAAAAAAACACATGGTTATCTCAATAGATGCGTAGAAGCCCTTTGACAAAATTCAACACCACTTCATGTTCAAAACTCTGGAAAGAATAGGCATAGACGGCCTATACTTCAACTTAATAAAGACAATTTATAAAACTCCTAAAGCACAAATCATTCTCAATGGAGAATGACTCTAGGAGTTCCCACTCAATTCAGGAACAAGACAGGGGTGTCCACTCTCACCACTGCTCTTTAACATAGTGCTTGAAGTTCTAGCCCAAGAGATAAGACAGGAGAAGGGCATAAAAAGGATACAAATCAGAAAGGAAGAAATTAAACTATCCCTCTTTGCAGATGACATGATCATTTATATATCAGACCCACAGAATAGTATCAGTAACCTCTTGAAGGTGATTAATACCTTCAGCAATGTGGTTGGATACAAAATTCACACAAAAAAATCAGTAGCTTTTCTATATGCAGAAGACAAGCACAGAGAAAAAGACATCAGAGAGACTGTTCCATTTTCTATAGCCTCAAAGAAAATCAAATACCTTGGAATATCACTAACCAAGGTTGTAAATGACTTATATAAGGAAAATATTGAAACACTCAAAAAGGAATTAGAGGAGGACTTCAGAAGATGGCAAGACATCATCACATGCTCATGTTTAGGGAGAATCAATGTACTAAAAATGGCAATCCTTCCAAAAGCAATTTACAGATTCAATGCAATGCCGATTAAAATCCCAACCTCTTTCTTCACAGACATAGAAAAAAATAATCTCTAAATTTATTTGGAAGGGCAAAGGACCTCGGGTAGCCAAAACTATTCTAAGTAAAAAACCTACTCAGGATGTATCACCATGCCTGAATTCAAAACATACTAGAAAGCAATAGTAATGGAAACAGCATGGTACTGGCATAAAAACAGACAGATCAATGGAACAGAATTGAAGACCCAGCTTTAATTGGAAGTAACTTCAGTTATTTGGTCTTTGACAAGGGGGGGGCAACAATGTACGCTCAGCCAATGATAGCATCTTCAACAAATGGTGCTGGATGAATTGGATAAACACTTGTAAAAAAATGAAAATAGACCCACTCCTTTCACCATGCACAAAAAATCAACTCCAAATGGATCAGAGAGTCAATATAAATCCTGCATCCCTGATACCGTGGAAGAAAAAAATAGGAGGAACTCTACCATGAAATAGGAGTAGTGAAAAATTTCCTGAGCAAATCTCTAGCAGTCCAGGAAATGCAATAATCACTTTACCAATGGGACCTGATCATGCTCAAAAACTCTGTACAGACAAACAAACCATACTCAGTGCCAATAATCCCCCATCAAACTGGTAGACAATCTTTACCAGCTATAACTCAGACAAAGGCCTAATCTCCAGATTTTACAGAGAACTCAAAAAAATACATTATAAAATCTCAAACAGCCCCCTTACAAAATGGGGCACTGATCTCAACAGAGAATTCACAGAGGAGGAAACACAAATGGCCTTGTCCCATCTAAGAAAGTGCTCAGCATCCTTAAGCATTAGGGAAATGCAAATCAAAACCGTAATGAGATACCACCTTAAGAATGGCAATCATAAAGTAAACCAACAACAATCGTTGCTGGTGAGGATGCGGAGAAAAAGGAACCCTCATTCACTGCTGGTGGGATTGCAAACTTGTTCAACCACTATGGAAAACAGTGTGGAGACTTCTGAACAGAATGGTCATAGAAGTACCAATGGACCCCGCTATCCCTCTACTAGGCATCTAACGGCAAAATGTCACATCTCGATGCAGAAACTTTTGTACAACTATATATATAGCAGCTCAATTCATAATATCCAAGCATTGGAATCAACCCAAATGCCCATCCATGGATGAATGGACAGCTAACTCTGGTATATTTACACGATGTAATTCTACTCAGAGGAAAGGAAAAATGACATATCAAAATTTAGGAGAAAATGGTCTAACTTTGAGCAGATCTTACTAAGTGAACAATCAAAAGATCAGAGAATCGAATACTGCATATTCTCCCTCATATGTGGTCCTTAACCAGGCTAACCCTAAACTCTACACAGACTAGTAGAAAGAAGTGTGAGGTTATGAATTAGGGTAAGGGATGGGGGAGGGGAATGGCTTAAGCATGAGGCTAAACCAAAGTAGGTTCAAAAACATAAAATCTCATGCCAGGATCACAGCTTTCCACACCTCCTACTGGGAGAGAAAAGCAAACCAAGAAAGGAGTACTTGTGCAATGGAGGATCCTGGGCCTGGGGGAGACAATCAACAGCTATTAAATTAGGCCAAATATTCCACTCAGTGAGGGGGGGGACCCTTGATTGGAACCAGGGATTCAGGGCGATATGCAACCGATCCCATACTCTTGGGCTCCCAAGAAAAGGTGCACTATGTGAGTGACTGCCAGTGAGGCTTTTAAAAATAAAAGCTAGGTAATCCAGATTGTTGTATATTTGTTAACCAATACTGATCTCATTCTCTAATGGAGATTGTGTTTGTATTTTTCAGGATACAGCGAGGGAGCTGTGGCCCATCTAATCCTACCTTCTGACCATAGGCAGATAGCTGAGATCCTGGCAAGAGAGTAGCCACTGCAGCCATATCGTGGAGGATCCATATGGAATCCCGCAGAGAATGACAGGACGAACAAGGGACCCACAGCCACAGCGATTCAATCAACACAGGATAAACCAGGGTGACAGAAACCAACGATTTTTGACACAAAGACCCCTAAGCTCACAACATTAAAGCAGCCTTAATACTCATTTACCACGACTCAGGGAACTGAGCGGAAGAGGGGGCGGAAAGATTGTGAGAGTCGTGGTGGGGGAGACTATCCAGAGGCATGGCACCCCTCAGTAACAACACACTTTTGCCAGGAGTACCAAGCTGAGTACTAGGCTATCCATGGTCCCCTGACACAAGGACTGATCCAGATGGCCCACGTAGGAGGATATCCAGCTGATTGTGGATGTGGAGGGTGGGCATTGGGGAATTGGGGATAACAACTCATTGTTTGCCCACTAAATAATGTAACTCATTATGGACAATAAATATATATTAAAGAAACAATTTACTGAAGCCAAGATATGATTTTTTTTTTGTTTTTCGAGGTAGTGTCTCGCCAGATATGAACATTTTTGCATATTTTGTGACTACTTTTGCACAATAAATGCCGAGTTGAGTAGTTGTCATCTATAAGCCTATCATATTTACTTATTTTTCCTTCCATAAAGCATTAAACTTTCTGAGGTAGGTTATGTTATTAGCATCGTAAAGAGATGCATACAAGAATGTGAAAAATCAGCTACACATTCCCCTTAGGTTGCCAGATTAGTTTGTTTTTCAGAGAAATCTTTTCTAGATATCTGATGACCTCTCATAGCAGCTAAAATCCATAGTAAAAATAGATTAGAGGCTCCAACTTAAACACAGATGTCTTCAGGAAGTGCTTGCTATAGAGATGACTTGCTTATGTCTACTCTTACCAAGCATTCCATGATTCTCCCTCTCCACTCCTCAAAAAAAAAAAAATTACTAAAATCTTAATGAATCAACTTGATGCAGGAGTCTGGGTTTCCTTTCATGCTCAGTGTAGGGATTTTTCTCTGTAGATGTTCCACTGAAGAAGGCTGAAGCAACTCTGCTCACAAAGGCTAAGGTGTGTTCTCATCAAGAATGTAGGTATCAATTACCAGTACAAAATATTGACGTATGCCTTTCAAGTGCCTTCTACTTACATCCAGATCCTTGGGATACAAGTTGCCACCCCTCCTTATCAAATAACAACAGTGTAAAATCTTTTATTATCCTGCTGGAATAATATTTGATGAGAACATTCTCTAGAAATGGCATCAAATTTCCTCCAGTCACACTACCAATACATACTTTCTTTTTCTGAAAACCATGTCTCTGTTCTATTCTCTGCTAACAACTCTACTGTGACAGTCCTGGGAATAGATCCTATTTTCAAGCTCACAACTTCGCCTTCTAGGATCATGGATGCTCACAGAAAACATGAAAATGATCAGATTAGTCATATTCCTTTGTCTTGAGGAAACACTTTGAATATGGCCAATTCAAAAAAATTCCGGAAACAAAGAGAAAAATGAGCTTCATTTTTATGGCTGTTCCATTTTCTTCCCCAGCTTTTTCATATCTGAACTCAACCTCCCCGTCTCAATTTCTATCTGTCATAAAATGATGAAGCTAATAGCTCATGGGTGCACTTGTTGCTTAGGCTTGAAGACACGTGTTCAATCCCAAATGCCAGTGTTAAAAAAGGAAGAAGTATGGCCATGCTTGCTTATAACCCCCCCATGCTAAAGGGGACAGAAACAAGAGGATCCCTGGGGCATTCTGGTAAGCAAGTCTAAGGAAAATCCAGGAAAACCCACACTTTATAAGACACACTGTTTCAGGAAAATATAGCCAATGCATTTCTTTTGCATTAAAATCATGACTATAGCCCCTACATATATGCTCATACAGGTGAATATACCATAGGCAGGCACACAAATGCTACACAAACTACACTCATAGCACACACACAAACACACATAAACATACACAGACATATACACACTCACACAACTATTATCAAGGGAGAAATAGGAGGAAAGTAGCTCTATTTTTTTAGGGAGTCAACATAGTAGAGAGCCAAAGGAGGGAACTGAAAGATGTCACCCTCCCTACTTGGGCAGAACTGGTGTCCAGCACCTGATCTGGTCTCATTCATGATGGCAAGAGCATCCTCAGTTGTTTCTTCAGTGTATCCCACTTCCTAGGTGGACTAGCATCTGTGTCAGCCCCTTGAGTCTAGAGCAATTAGCTCTCTCCCAGATTCACCTGAGCATTATGGTAAAGCCCACCCCAGTAAGGTATAAGAGCGGTTTACCTGGTGGGCAAGGCCTTCTACTTAGCTGTTCCTGATGTCTGGACTCCAGGTGACTGGCTTGGTAAGGCCTCCCACATCTCAGTCCTGCTGTTTTGGGGTGGGGCTTTGTTTTCTTACTCTCTTAGCATTTTCCTAAGCTTACATTCTTTTGGTCCACTTTCTGTGTGTGTATGAGTTTGTATGTTGTGTGTGTATGTGTGTAGAAGTGTGTATGTTTATGTGTATGTATGTGTATGTATGTGTGTGTGTCTGTCTGTATGTGTGTATGTGTATGCATGCTCTGTGTGTGATTTCCCTTAAGCTCGGTCCTTAATTCAATTTCTCTGGAAATCCCCTTCACTCTTCCAGCCTTTCTCTGGATACTAATTTTTTTTCTCAAATAAACATTATAACTTAAACTTTTCAGAATCCATTTCCTCAATTCTTTTTTGGAATGGACAAGCTAAAACCATGAAAACTAGGAGAGTGTCTACCATTTTGACCTAAAGCCCATGGCACAGCTCACATACCTAATGAGAAAATGTTAAAAAGCAATGGTTATGTTGAGTTACATGGCATTTTTGTTTATTAATTGCATTCACAAATTCAAAAAGAAAAGAACTCAAAATGAAATACTTCACAACTCCCAAGTTGGCAAAATCATGATGGTGTTTGTTTTCCTACTCAACCTTGTTTAAAAATTTTTCTATTTTTCAATGGGAGCTTAATGACAATCATAACTTACAATTGGTTTGATTGATGGATGCCAAGGAAATTTGTAAACTGTAACTTTCAGAGACTCTAGGAGATCCTTTTCTGAGAAGATTAGTTCATAAGAACTTTGATCCAACCCATGGTTTCATCAGTTGATGGATTTAAATTTGGTTAAACTAAAGGGAATTGATGGAACTGTGGGAAATAATGCTTAGATGGCTGGAGTGGATGACTCCTGACTTCCCTCTGAATGGCGTCCCTGGGCCCTGGCTCTTTCCTGTTAGTCCTCTGCCTCATTGCTGCTGTGACATAAGAAGTTTTACTCTTCTATACCCTTTCTGCTAGATGAACTTCTCTTCTGACCTAAAACCATAGGACCATGAGGCCAAGTAAATCTTTCTTCAAGTTGTTTCTTTCAAAGTGATGAATGTATATATGTAAATATATATTGGCATGTGTGCATATATATGTAGATAGTGTATTTGTGTGTGTGATGTTTCTGTATGTGTATGACATAATGTTGGTTTCCTGATCTTTTATATTTAACTTCAACAACTGACTTTAATTTTCCATGTTCAGGCTTTTAACTCTTAACAGCCATGTTTGTCTAGAATTATTTCCTGCTCATGGAGGTCAACTACAGTGTGGGATGTTAGAAATTGTTACAAAACTCTGCTAATGATTGACTTTGGTTGAAAATGTGCCCTAACCTTGTATTCAGTGGATGGTCTAACTCTAATATATATGTTCTATACTTTTACTTTTTAAATCTATAAAATGAACTTAGTCTACATTTCTTTACTATAATAAAATCATATTTTAAGAACTTTATTTGCTCATATTGTTGATCAGATAAATTAAAACAAAGCTACTTTGTCAAAACTTATATCCAGCTGACTGGGGATGGGGGGATGGCAATAGGGATTTGGGGATAACATCTCATGGTTGGCCCACTAAACAATGTAACTCATTATGGACAATAAAGGAAAAAAAAAACATTGTACAACAAATTGAATTAGACACACTACGGTGGAAAATGATAAAATGGATAGAACATATATTATATGACTTCCAACATTTCCAAAAGCAGGAAATTAAGATATTTGTTGTGTTTAATATGTTATTTTCATTGTTTTTTGTTGTTGTTATAAAGAGATTAGAAGTTTGATTTGTGGCCTGATGGAAAATCAAAACACTTCTAAATAGATCCTGTGGAGATCACAGGGACCCTTCTCTTTCCAAGTGTAACTAGGTTAATAATTGAGTAAGTTATCTTATCAAAAAGGATAGAGGATTCATGAAACTCAGATTAATGGAACACATGTCAATTCACGTCTATAACAGGATTGCTGCATGTAAGATTAAATTTAGCACAATTCTGCATATACAATTCTTATTTAAAATGTACCTATATAAATTTCAAAACTTTCAGAGTAGTCATATTTTATGCAATTAAAGCCAATAGATAGACCTACTCTCTGATTTATATTTAATTTTAATTATTCAACTTAAAATGAATAAGTGGAATTTTATGTCCTCACTGTAGATTTCCCACACATTTTTTATTTGTATTTAAATGAATCAAAACTCCAAGTAATTGAACATTCAAGCAATATTAGAATTAGTAGAATCAGTAATGTTAATTTTTCTGAGTTTTACCCTTCTTCCAGTAAAATTCCCATTTCAAAACAATGTCTCAACATACTTTCATATCAATGAACATATTTAAGCATTATATCTAGTTGCAGATTAGAATAAATTAGGAATTTTATTCATGACCACACATTTATATTAGCCCAATATTATTCCTGAAATTTCTCAAGAAATGAAAGTGTTCATTACATTCAATCCATGGAACCATCTGGATTTGAAGCAAGTCTGCAGTAGATAGAGACTGATTTGTCTTCATCCAGGGCTATATTTTAATAGAAGAAATACTGCTAAGAGGAAGCTCATATTGGGTTATTACTATGAGAATTTGTTGTTTAGTTAAGTGCATTACACCTTTATGTCAGCAGTGACTTTTATACCAATGTTAGGGTAAAGCTGCTCTGATTTATTTTGCAAATTGATAAAAGATAGGAGCAGAAACCATATGGGATACAGTTGTTAATTAATAAATTTCTAACTTAAAGTATTATATATCTCCTTACAAAGATTGAGAAGCTCATCACTGTCTGATATTTCTAGATGTAATTTCTTAAGTATTTTAAAACACACACCATGAAATTGATTTGTTCCAGAAATGCTCACTATATTTGTTTTCCTTTCACTTTATATTGCTGCATTTTCTATACTATTCTTAGCATATTTAGTTATTTATGTTTGTTGTCAAGTATTGACTTATGTTTTTTTTATTTTATACTATGAGTTACACCTTTTAATAATTGACTTAGTCTTCTGTGTGTGTGTGTGTGTGTGTGTGTGTGTGTGTGTGTGTGTGTGTGTGTGCTGGGAATTGAACTCTTGACCACACACATGCTAAGCAAGTGCTCTGTCACTGAGCTATATCCCTAGTTCTAGCCTTCATTTGTCAGACAAGTTTTTTTTTTCAACTAAACTAGTGAGCTCTTATAAACAATATGTTTCTATTCAGAAACATATATTGCTTTCCATGAAGTGAAATTTTCAGGTCATTTTATTTCTTGGTAGTATTCTTTTTTGATGGAGTGATATTTCTTTCTTGCCTACAATAGAATAAATCTATTGTTCAACATCTGATTTTTTTGTCTCTAGTATTTTAATATTTATTTCCAGGTTATAAGCTTTTTTATTACTTTCTGATCTATTATTTTGCCATGGAGCCTACAAACATTTTCCCCAGCAGATAGAATGTGGTATTTCCAAGACTATAAAGTGTGCTGTTAGATAACCTCTACCTTTGCTTTATTGATTTGCTTATTTATTTGTTTTGCCCCTTCAAAATTTTATTAACCTGTTTTAAATCTAATGATGAATAGTGTTACAACAGAGACATATATATCCTTTAATTAATTATAACTACTACATTAATAGCAAACTGAAAATAATATCTTAGCCTAGGTTACCCAGAAAGTAAAACTTGATGGAGACTCATTAAGAACAGGGACAGAGAGGAGGGAAATTGGGTTACCATCACACGATTTGCTCATACCATGTATCAAATTATTGGCAATAAAGATTTTTTTAAAACAAAGAATGCTTCACTAGGTCCCACACCAATAATTTCTTTCCCTCCCCTCCCCAACATTAGGTAGTTTCAATAAGATAACATCATTAAGTACCTTGCTGAATACTTTATCAGGAGAGAAATTGCTCACATATTGTTGATCATATTACTGTGGTGTAAGAATCCAAATAGTCCTTTCTCCAAAAGTTTTAGAAGATCTGGGGGGAGTTGAACATATAGGTTCAGGCTATTTATTAGGAAAAATGTATGTCCTTTTTAATGGTTGTGTAAGCAAGAGGAAGATTATATAAATTTACATTTTTATTTTAAAAAAGTTTTTTGGAAGTGCAGACATCTAGAGCATGAAAATTTTTGGTGGCACTACTCTTGGTAGGAACATCCATAGGGCATTGTTTGGGAAATAATAGTGTGCACTTGATGCTGGGTTGAGAGTTCTCCCATGGGTAACTTCAGAAATGGCAGCTCGTCAAGGACCAACAAAGTAAATGTGATGACACCCCCTATTTAGCTCTATCTGATGCCAGACAGTTGGCCAAAGGTTTGATTCCTATGCTTTCAATATGCCTAGCTCCCAAACAATCAAACTTTTCTTTGTTTATGTAAAAGGCTCAGAAGATCTGTAGGATATGTGAAATGAATACTATTCTACTTCCTTAGTAAAAGACATAATGAAGATGATTCATCCATTATAGTTAAAGCTTTTATTTTTATTATTTATTTTTGACACAGGGTGTCCTGAACCCTATGCTAGACTGGAAATCACAATTTAGAGCTTAGAATAATACAGATCTCCTGTTTCTCTTGCTTCCACAATCACATGCTATTATCACAGGCCTGTTCCACTAGACCACAGTTCAAAAGCTTTATCAGTGCTAAGAATTATACATTACAGAAACTTTGCAGTTAGGAATTAGGGGTTCAGTAATAAACATGTGAAAAGTAGTTTGGAACCTGGAAAACCATATTTATGTCTCTTATGGCATTTTAATGTGAATCTTTTTTGTTGTCATTTCTTTGGTAACTCATTTGTATCTATTCTAATAGATCCAATGATAATAGATTCATTTGGATTTAATGTGGTCTTCACACATACTTTCATAAGAACTTCCAGTACTAGTTGATGTTAATTAATGTTCAATTTGAATAAAGTATAGCTGTTTAAATCATATAATATTGCCATTATGTAAAGCTGTAAAGATTATAGCACCACAGAGTTTCTCCAGAGAGAGATGATCATCTCCAAGGAGCATTTCTTTGCTTCCAAAGCAGACTAATGGCCATGACCATGGGCTACTAATGGTCTTCTCAGTGACATGCAGGTCTCTCCACGGGGGTATAGCTCATCTGCCTGGAAGAATGATAGCAGGTTTATGATATGGCCTCACAATGAAGTAAGATGGAATGAGTTTTTTTAACATATATGAATTGTACAAGTTTTTTGTTATTAGAAATTATGACAGTCCAAATAAGTAACTGTTTTAGAACATTCCTTAAGAAAAAGACAAAGACAAATCAACAGGCATGTGGGTGTGCCCCTTTATAGGACAGATTCCTAGAAGTAGAATCAGAGGCTTAGCACAATTTCAAGGCCATCCTGATGTATATGAGCTCCAACCAGCAAGGAATAAACAGGGAGACCCTAAATGAAAGAAAAACAGCAAAAAATAAAACAACCAGAAAAACAAACAAACAAACAAACACCAACAATAAGCACACAACTCATAGCTATTTTGAAATAGAACAAATATTTTTCATATGAGGACATATGCTAACTGTTGACTATTCAATAATACTTAGAACAGGCCACTTATTACATGTAAGGAAGACCATGTTAGCAAAAATAAAATTGTTAGTAAAGACAAAATGTGGTTGGTTAATTAATTTTGGAATTAAGGAGGAGATCTATAAGGTGAGAGAAAGAGATTGAATCACAACTAGAGAACGGATAACAATATAGTACATGCAGAGAATATCATAAATGTGTGATGCATAGACTTGAGATACAGTTGGTTTAGGAAGATAGCGACAAATTTTCAGGAAACAAGGGATAATGAATGAACCATTCTCAGTTGCTCAGTTCTCACTATACGATAATCCTACAATGATGACAAAAATCAAATAGCAATGAAGGAAATGGGGTTTAGAATAAGTGTCTTTGCTTTCATCTACTGAGTACTAACAAAACTGATAAGAATAAGTTAATGTTAGCACAACCAATGAAAAAGTAAAGAAGGGACACTCCAGAAAGTTTGGAGGTACAAGGTATCCTTATTGATACGCCCAATATTTTAGTTACATCCAGTGTCAATAAAATCATTAATTTTAAGTTTTTATATCCATATGATGACACATAGTCTACCCATTGATAATACTATTCAAATATAGCAAAATGGTCTGTGTAAACAGCTATTTATTAAAGCTCTTGCCTTGCAAACCTGAGGACCTTACCCTTTACCAAATTGTCTTGTCTTAGTGAAGAGACACATCTCATATTCTGAATATTTGTTGCACTGGCAATTCCAACATTCTATCCCCCCAAAATGCTGTTAAGACTCAGGAAGTGAATGAAACTCCAAAGGCTCAGGAAGTAACAATTCACAAGTGTCAGGAAGTTCCTGAAATTGAAAGAAGTCAGGAGGCTCCTAGCCAGCTTTGTGTAAGCAGTAATAACTGCTGAAGAGAAGAGGGGAGGATCGCCAGGGATGCTGCTTTGGTGAGTTGTCACTTGTTCTGAGCTGGGCACTTTGGTGATGCAGCTGTTTTTTTTTTGTTGTTGTTGTTGTTGTTTATTTGTTTGTTTTGTTTTTTTTTAATCCATGCTCTCCCAAAAGTAATCCCAATGTACTCACTAGCCCACTAAACTAGACTTGTATAGCATGGCTTCTTTGATATGGATGTCTTATCTGGTTAGTTTGGATGTCATCTTGTTTTTCTCTGCTATTTCTGACTTCACTGTTTTAACCCCAACACTCACTTTAACCATTACATTCCCACACAAGGACAAAAGACAATCTCCTGCCATGAAGTAGCCTGGCATACAAAACAAGACTGGCAATTCTCGAAGTTCCACCCAAAAAACCTAGTTTCTTCCTCCTTCTCTGTATCACTAAGGTCGACTAAGGTCAGCTTCTAATTCACCCATCTTAAAATGTTTAACATCCTTATAGTATTATTTTTCACTCAAATTTAATCTTGAAATTCTAAATGTTTCCCCATTTCCAGTAAAAAAAAGACACAGATGGAAACTTTCAAAGTCACATAGTGTTTTAGACCAAATTTGTATTTAAATAATTTCTATAATGAGAATATTATTTGGTATGATGGTACATGCCTATAATCCCAGAATTTGGGAGGTAGAGACAGAAGGAAAATGAGTTTATGGCCATCCTGGGCTACATAATGAGACTTATTCTTAATATAAGAAAAAAAAAAACAAAAGTGATAGCAAAAGCTCTCATTTATTTTATAACTTCTCCATTCATTCATTCATTCATTAAATTTGTTGTAGTTACCGTATAGTTGCTGGGACAAAAGTCCAATCAGAAGACATTTATGGGAGGAAAGGTTTTTTTTTCAGGTTTACATATTCCATGGGTGGAGGAAGCTGGCTCAGTTCATCACTCATTCACAGGAGAGATACCACAGCAATCAGGAGCAGGCTGTGAGCACACATGGATGAATTCCAGATCTTCCCCCAGTGATACCTGTTGGAGACTAAGTAAGAAGCCAGAAAAAAATCTGATGCTTGTTCCTCAGACACAGGTATGAGTTTTCTCCTACTAAGCTGGCCTCATATCCAATCAAAGAGCAATTGATTACCTCCAAAACTTCACTGTCAGAGTTACCTTCTCATTGCTGGGATCAAGTATCTGAACCAAAGCAGCTGAAAGTTTTTATTTTTGCTTACAATCTCAAGGAGAAGCTTCATGATGGCAGGGGAAAAGATGGAATAAACAGAGGCTAGACATCACTTCTGCCACAGCAGGTGAAGACCACACAGAAAAGTGAGCTGAGCTCTACTAATGGAGAAGTGCCTATAACACACTTAAGCTTACCCCCAACAACAAATCTCCAGCAACTCCCTACTTACTATCAGCCAGGAACCAAACATTCAGTTTACATGAGTTTATGGAACACAACACTGACTCTTCTTCTTGTCCTCTATTTCGATTCTTTAATAAGCTTGGACAACAACTCAAGGCTAGGGAATCATGAGCCTTGTGTGCATTCTAATACCAGAGTCAGTAGCTCTTTTTCTATCACATTACTATGGAAAGCTAATTCTTCCCAGAGCTGGAATCTGACATTTTAGATACAGCCTTCCTTTGCTAAATGACGGGCTTGAGTTGGACCAAATCTCTTAGTGTAGATAGCTGGATAATGTATTAGGTATATTCTCATGGGTGTGACTAATTACCTGACAAGAAGCAATTTAAGGAAAGAAGGAATTGTTCTGGCTTCTTGTTTGAGATTACAGTTCTCTGTCGATGAGAAGGCATGGTAGAGGGAGTATGAGGCAGCTGGTAACCTTCAGTTCAAAGTGAGGATGCAGAGACTGGCGAGTGCTGGTGCTCAGCTTGCTTGCTTTCCAGGTTATCCACTCCAATATCCCAACCAAGGATCGGAGCCTGTCTACTTAAGGGGAGTCTTCCTAAAGTAACCCAATCATGACAATCCCCCACAGGTTCGACAAGAAACTCCTAGGTGATTCTTGGTACTGCCAAGTTGGTAGCTGTATAACCATCGTTGCTGGAGCTGTTAACTACTGAGAGTTTTCCTTCTCACACTGATAGGGATACAAATGGGCTTTTGCTTTTGTTTGCTGGTATCCTTTCATGTGCCTCGATAATAGCTGTATTGCTAACAGGATTGTACTTTCTTTGTGTCATTGTGGGAATAAAGTGTGTGAAAGCAGTATGAGAAAACTTTTTATGGACCTTACAAATAACATTTCTGAGAATATTTCTTTAAGATGTATCTACTGTTATATTTCTGTCTTATAAGTCTAATTTATACTTTGAAGTTATTTTACAACCAAGTACTCAGCTCATTTAAAACAATGTAATTGGGATTTTCTTTGCTTTAATTTGCCTATGCCCCTACAAGCATAGATGATCACAATTAACAACATATGTTGGACATGAGGGCATGACATTTAACGATACTTCTTTTTTTATCTCCCCAGTGAGCAGGTTGTACTCCTGGACATGAAGAAATGTACGCAAGTATGAAACATATTGTCCACCTTGCTGAAAGCAGTGGACATTGAAAGTAACAGGCTGCCAACATAAATTTTGAAAGCAATTGATGAGCTGATAGTGATGATATCTGTGAATGGTAAATGTGTGTGTGTGGGGGGGGGTTACGTGCCTGTGCATGCACACATGAGTACTCTGGGTCAGCAGAGTTCACTGGTACTTCCCTTAATTCCTTTCCTTTGAGAAATGTTTAAGGAACTTTTTGGAGTTGAAATTCCTTGTCATTTGCACATATATTGCTGATTCCTAGCTTATGTATTGCTATCTTGGCTGCTCAATAAATATGACCAGCAAGAACAATAACGAGAGCAACGGGGGGGGGGCTCACTCTTGGGTTAAATAACTCTAACAGTCAGTCTCTTTTATTTTAGGGCACCACTACATATTCTCACATAATTTTAAAAGATCAAATAATAATAAAATGACAAAATGAAATAGTTATTGCTTTTGTACAACTATAATATATGAAGTGATTTGTATGCTATTCAACATAGTAATGAAGGAAGTGTCACATTTAAGTTGTCTGTCTATTTGAACACAAAATAAATTTGATCTTGTATGTACTACAATGCTTTACTAATTTTCTCCTTTTAAGATATTAGGATTTAAGTGATATTCAATGTGATTTATTCAAAAGTCTTTCCTCAACTTCTACTTTCAGAAGACAGAGTGATACTATTTTTGGGTTGTTAAACTCATTAAATATAAATAAAATTCTTGAACAATATGTATAAAATAAACTTTAGGCTCTCAAACACAGGAAGAAAATACACATAGGCAAGGCTACTTGGGACTCAATATGCCATTGTTATGAGATTCTTATATTTTCTTCTTGCTTCATATATTCCAGAAAAAAAAACTGAAGAAGCTGTCAGCATAAACACTAATGTAGACAAAAAAAAGACTGAAGAAAGCTTTAGATGTCTAGAAACAACTGAGAGCTTGTCAATGGGCAAATGGTTAAATAAACTGATGAAAACCCATAGTATGTAAGGTGACTCAGCAATCAAATCTGTTGACATGTCAGAAAAACGTGTGTGAGTTTTCATAGATTTATGCTAACAATTTTGACCCCTAAAGTTGACTTACTATACAACTTTGTTCCTTAAAGTGATCCAGAAATGACAACATTATAGAATAAGCTACTAGTTACTAAGAGCAAAGCAATAGAGTAAAGCAATTATGACTCTAAAGGTGCAATAGCAGTGACCCTCATGGCAACAATACTGTTCTGCTTCAATGATATTAATGTGAGTGTTTGCAGTGGCTTTTCTCTAGAGCTTGTGAAAGGGTGATCATGGAGAAAACTGATAAGTGTGCATGAGACTTCCTCCAGCTATTCTTTTCAATTGCATGTGAATCCTCAATTCTGTAAGAATAAACGGTTTCAGTAAAAGTTTCTTTTCTCAATTTAAATTTGTGCTTTTCTATTCATGCCTGAGAGTGATTAATTTACAATATTTGGATTTTGAAATTGCGTTATACCTAAAGACTAGGGAGATTCAAATAGCTACCACAAAAAATGATGACCTTAGTTTTATAATTTCCATTTTTTTGTTCTCATACTTCACTTCCTATTTTCATCACCAGATTTCCAGAAAAAATAAACTTAAGTGTTGTTATTCTCTGAATTGTTTAAACAATCAACACTAAAATTCACATGAAAATTGTTGCATTGTGTAATGGAAACTGGAACTATGCAATTGCAATTTTCTTTTATATTTTGATCTAAAGCAATATTGAGTCTGGGTTGGAAGCCCCATGTATTAACACTATTGTCCTAGCAGTAAGTGTTCTGATTCACCAGCAATCTTTTGCAACATTAAGACCATTGTGGTGGGAATTTGGTTTATAGGAAAGTACTAACTTTGAGTGGTGTTCCAGTCAGCATTCTAGTTGCTGTGCAGAAAGAACCCATAACCAGAATGAAGGAAAAGCAGGCCCATAAAGGTCAGATAGAATGTGTGACTGAAGAGGAGGTAAAAACACCCCTAAAGAACTTCAAGAGTTTTTTTTAACATGTATAAGCAGAAGCACAGAGAATATGTGTGGGAGTGGATACTGAGGAAGTGGGATAATGGATGAATGGGTTTATTTGGCTTTCAGACTCAAGGGGAGACTCCATCATGGCAGGAAAAATGATGGCAAGAGCAGAGGGTGAACATCACCTCCACCACAGCACTGCAAATAGCGGTAGGAAGGTGTGCCAAACACTGGCAAGGGGAAGCTGGCTTATAACCCACCTAAGCTTGCAGCCAACAACACAGCTCTAGGGAGGTTGTAAAACCAAAACTGTCATCAGCTAAGGATATATCAGTAAGAACACAATCATTTGTTTGTGGGGGACACCTGGATCAAACCATGACAAGTAAAATTTCTCATGCAAACTATTGGGGTTTTTTTGTTGTTGTTTTGTGTGGGACCCTGATGAGAGGCAAGGAAGACATAGAGTTAAAGGAAAGTTGAGACTTGCCTGAAACCCTGATCATCTCATCCTGAGACTAGCAGAAGTTTGGCTGTCTCCTTTCCTCCCCATCCTCGAGCCACCTGGTGGGCCCCAGCAAACCCTGATAAGTCCATGTAATTCAAGACCTGAGTTTACTGGAGTTCACATAATTCAGCTACAAGGTAATAACATTCCAAGGCAATGAGAAAGTTTGAAGGTGACAGCTCCTTTACAGCCACCACCATCTGTTACATGCCTAAAGTCATGTAACTCTAGCCACCAGGGGCTGAGAAAGTCCCCCAAATTTATCTATGCAAACAAGCTATAGAGAGGTTACTGGCTCCTGCCAATCCTTTCATGAGACATCCACAGACCACCCTGCCCCCACCAATCCCCTTGCTGCTTAATCCCCTGCCTCTCTTTTTCCTTCTAGATAAAGGCAACCTATCTTAACCTAATAAATGAGCTGTTCACTGCAGCTATCTCCCGAGAGTTCTTTTTCTTATCGGTTTATTGCTGTACCAAGACTCTCTTCACCCAGCTGCATGGATGAACAGGGTGTTAGTGTACAATGACCACCCCAGTAATCCACAGACAACATTTTTTTTCCTTTCTGCTGACTTCTTGCATATGGACTGATAATTTTTTCAATGATTATTTTTGGTGAAATCTTCTGACAACACAGAATTTGGAAACTTTCTTCCTTTTTTACTAAATAATATTGACATTCCTCAATAAACTAATCATAGGTATTTTGTGGTTTTGATTATCCACTGACTCAAAGCTCTGTAGCTCCCTAAATCCTGAAAAAAAAACTGCCTGAGAGCATAGGAAATGTTGTTAGTTCTTTTATTATCTGGTAATGGTAATGAATTTAGTTTGATTTCCCCTGCACTGAATCCCCTGGGGGATACGTATAATGAATGTATATGTTTGCAATAACAAAGCCACCAAGAAAGCTCGGGCAGAAGCAAGCTGGCTAAACCATAGGAAGATACAATTTATATTATGAAATTCATTATCATGTGACTAAAACACTTCAGTGGGTAAATCCTAAAATAATGTCTAACTACAGAAGGGTTAATGTTAAGGTACAATTTCAATATCTGTTTAAATCCACTGATAAAACACATGTTGGTGGTTTTATTCCTGTTCTCAGGCATCCTCAGAATAGATTACATATGTGAGACAAATAAAATGTATGTGCAGATAGTCTGCATGACAGCTAGAGTGGAGATTTCATTTAGCAGCACGGCCAGCAACACGGTAGTTACCAAGCTTATTTCACATCTCCAATTTCAAAATAGCTTTCTATACCCTTGTTAGCATTTTAAGTGGAATTTCTGCTCAGATTCATGTCTGAAAGAGACAAACACTTACTGAGCTATTAGTGAGCACTGCACTTGTAATGGAGAGCCAAAGGCCAATAGCACAGTTTTCAGCATTTTTGTCACCACACAAATCATTGAACATAAACCTCACAGATTAAAAAAATGTTACACATTTAACATTCATAATTCCAGTTTAAGTGGCTCATTTCAAATAGACACAATTATAAAATTATCATATCATAAGCCCTTAGACATTAAAAAATATTCAAGGAAACACTGAACTAGGTATTTGCTCTTTTATTTTCAGAGCGCTGAGTTTTCCCTGAAGTGCCTGCCAGATTGTGAGCACTAGTGATAAGAGAAAAATCCAAACTCTTAATGAAAAATATTGCAAATATATTTTGGAAGACCAACAGTTTAATTCTCTGTGAAAAACAGCAAGGTTCATTTCTAAACAATATTTAACATATTGTCTACCTATGAAATTTATTTCATAAACACAATTTTTGATCAAGGTCAAGATTTTTGTGATAGAAAAAAAAATAACATCACATAGTCCAAATGAAACTTTGATTTAAAGGAGCGTTGCTTTGCTGCAGACTCCCTGACACCTACATGATATGTGAACATCTGATTATCCAAGTGGAAACTCAGAAAGTGACAATGTTAGATAACGGACTTTATTAACTTCCTCCTCCCAATGAACAAGCTGCAATCATACCACTGACCCATGGCTAACAACCACAAAGGTTGTAGTCCAAGAAAAATAAAATGTAACACCTCCATGTCTCTGCACTATAGCAACTATGTCAAAATGGAGTCTAAAAGCATTTGAAACATGTAAACCCTGTAGGAAATTCATGCATATCCTGCCTTTGTGGTGCCCAGTGCCAGTGCTGATTCCAAAGACATGTAGCATGTCATTCAGTCTCTTCTGAGACACTTACACCCTAAGTACCATCAAGTCCTTGGTCCTACATTTTTATTTTTCTGCAGAGGGTAGCCATAAACTATAAACATTGAATGATGGAAGTATTATATTCCAAAATTAAATTTTTTTTACCCAGATGAAATCACACAAGTTAAGAAACTTCTTCTATTTATACTATCAAAATTTTCATGATTGGCGATAACTGGAGTAAACAGACCATTGGCATGAAACACAGTCTGCAGCCATGAATAGGCTGGATACAGCTCCTACTGCGAGAGAACAGCAAACCAAGAAAGGAGCAATTATGCAATGAAGGAGCCTGGGCCTGGGGGAGTCAATCAACAGCCATTAAATTCGGCCAAATATTCCACTCAGTGAGGGGGAACCT